>CM076571.1:143322226-143487172 GCA_034641835.2 Pinus albicaulis
GAGATGATAGATAACTAAGGAGTACTTAAAAACTTTTTCAGTATCTAGCCTTAAAAATTGATCATGGATCTTGTTGGCAATGAAGGAAGCATAATCATATTTAATCTCAGGAGGCTGCCCAGGAGTAAAGATGGATAGCAAAGCCAAAGTTATCTCATCTACATATTCACTGGTGTTGAATCCTAAGACAAAAGATATTATATTTACAATGAGCTTTCCCAATGTATTGAAATAGTAAAAACCATAAGGGGGAGACCCTTTTGGCTGATGCTCAGGTAACATGAAATACTGACACATGGATTTCAACTTCTCTGGGGTTAACTGTCTGGTTTTCTCAATCAATCCTTCCATGGATAATGGTGCTAATTCTTGATCTGGCTCAAAGTGTAACATAGCATTGATAGCTTGAGGTGTGATGGGAAACAAAACACTTTGGTTAGGAGCTATTACAGCCCTCCGCGCGGGATCATAGTTTGCCTGGCAATAATGAATGATTTCAGGGAAAATAAGGACTGAAGGAATAAGATACCTTGGGAGATTGGATTCCCACAACCCTATAAGATCTTGCCCCTTTGAGTGTTCGTCTCTGCAGCGACAGAAGCTCAAACGGGGACTTTCATCAAAATGCAGGTCTTTTATTTGGAAATCTTCATCTATCAGAGGTAAATAGTCCAATTCACGGTGAGGAGCATTCAATGGAGTGATATTTAGAGCTGCTGGGATCTCCATTTTGGTTCTTGTGGATTCAAAATGGAGGTTTTCGTTTTTCTTACAGACCGGACGGGATTTCTGAAATGGAGGAAATTGGAACAATTTGCAGGTTTGGGGGGCAATTTCACAGGTTTAAAATCTTCAGGGAGGACTCAGCAATGATTTTTAACCACTTTTTCAGCGAAAAAACAAAGGAAACTGAGTTTTACGTGCAGTCGGGGCGTAAAGGATAAATACATGTTTTTAGACGGAAACTGGTTTTCTAACAGGTAACAGGCAATGGAGGAACTGTTCTTCAGCACGGGCGCAGCAGAATCTTGGAGTAAAATGATCAATTACAATGAAAATTTGAAAATCGCAGCGGGATCTCTGTCGTTTTCAGAATAACGAAAATAACAGGAAAAACGTGAAAAATGGCTTATTTACAAGTTAAAAGGGTTTTTTGTTTTTTCGAGGTGTGATGTCATGGTAGTACGGGATGACGTGTGCAGAGTCGGGCGGTAAGTGGTAAGCGGGAAGTCCCCGCACCGCTTTTGGTCGAGGGCGGTATTGATCGCGGGGGGAGCGATTCCACAGAGCATTTGCCCCGTGGATGTCTGACTTTTCAAAAACCACCCATCCCCCGCTGGTTAACATGCTGGCAAGGGATGGGCAGCGGGATTAATAATGACCGTTGATCTATGAATGGGTGATCCGACGGCTGAAGGGATGGGGAACATGCGGAGGGTTGAAAGGTGGGCCCGTCGGGTTTTTAAAAGGTTTTAACGCATAATGTAATCACCCCGGGGAAATTTTAATAGGCGGAGAAGGTTGTTAATTAGTCCAGATGACTAATTAATCCCATGTGTATAATGAACAGGGTTGCGGCGGGGTTTGCTTAAGCGGAATGCCACGTGGACAGACCACGGTGGCGCAAAACTTTCGCAAAGTTTTATTGATGTTTTTGGTATTAAACACACATATTGTATGTCTAACGTTTTTATATATTTTTTATTATATGATGAATTAATTAATACAATTATTTCACCATAGGGGCGGGATTTATGTATTATGCTATATTTTTAACCAAAGGGCTTTTATAGGCGGGTTTTAATGAATTTTAGGGAGATAAATACTTTGGTTAAAACATTATACTAAATGGGTTTTGGGGATATTTATAAAAAAGGGAGTTATATACTTAGGAAAAGGGATTTCACTAGGGATTTAATATAGTAGAATTAAATGTTAATATGGTAAAGGACAAGGAAAATCAAAACATCTTTGTACATCTAAGAAAGTGATAACTTATGAAGTAAATTGCAACATTTTATTTTCAACACTTAACTTAGAATAACAAATTATTTTGAGGAACTTCTTATGGAATTTTGCATCAGTTTCCTAAGTAAAATAGGATTTTACTTAGGAAAAGTTAAAGATGGAAGATAACAATGATGAATTATTTCAAGTGCTTAGGTCTTTTTGATCATTAGGCCGAGGGTCCGGTCCCTCCAGAAGTCAAGGAAATGCCTTGAGCCCCTTTGATCTCAAATTACCTTAGTACTTTTGGGGAAAATTAGTAAAACTTTTGAGGGGAAAATGATAAGGGAAGTTAATGAATTTGACTTTTGCTTGCTGTGATTTTTCAGTGTATTTCCTGCTTTAGTACTTGTGATGAAACTAAATGATTAACCAACATGTAGCAGCACCATTCATCAGATAACACTTTGCAGCACCATCTACCTACCCTATCTACTTAACACTACCATTTTGTCTTCTTTATTAGGGTGCATTTAGACTTGCAAACCCTGATCAATCTTTTCTTTTTACATGATGAATCTATCTATTTATACCCTTATTACATCCAAGGGCTCAGATTAAACTGTTGAGCACCTTTTATTCACTCTACCTAGCTACTTATCTGCCAAGATTAAACTGTTTGGCTAGATATTTATTCTCTAATCTAAAACATGAAATTGAAATATGACTAAGCCAAGTTTAAACGGTTTGACTTATTCATGAATTGTGGCAAAAGTTTCACAAGCTGCACACAATTATTTTATTACAACAGATGAAAAAAGTAGTGGCATTTAGACTTGCACACTTTCCTTGGTCTATTTTTGCTTGGGGTTCATTTCTTTCTCTTTTTGACCATTTTTATTCTTTTTACCCTTTGATCTTTCTTTTAGGGTATACCCTCTTTACATTTTTTAAATTTTTTGATTTTTTTTGTTTTTCAAGAATATGGAACACCTTTGCTCAAGTAAGAAGGTTTGAACATATTCCATAATTCAATCAAGACAATCATGAAAGATGAAACCTATTGGTATAGGAGACTAACACTGGCTCCACTTGGGGATGGCTTTTCCTTGTGGAAAGTCAAGAACAGCAGGTCAGATGCCTCAATATGTCTTCAAACTGAAAGTATGAAATCTTCCTTCTTCTGGTAGCTTTATTTTACATATGATAGTGAAACTTTTGGAACTTAGGGCCTTCACTTCGGGCTTCAATTCCAAGAAGTCACCATCCAATCCAAACTGCATTAACAAAAATAAAACAAGAAAACAATATATTATGTACAAGTTAGAAACATTAAAACATTCTAGTAAATTGGATCAAAATAATGCTTGAGCATTCGACCATTGACTGGTCCTTCTTCAACTTCTGAATTGTCCAAGTCCTTCAAAAAGTAAGTGTTGTTTCCCTGCAAGGCATGAATGATATAAGGCCCTTTCCACAAGAAGTCAAACTTTCCATGTTTTCCTTTTTCTTCTCTTCTAGAATCCCATCTTAGGACCTTGTCTCCTAATTGAAAATCCTCTGCTTTAGTCCTTTTATCAAACATTTTCTTTAGCTTTTCCTGTAAGACTTGTGATCTTTGGTATACTTCTTCCCTGGTTTGTTGCAGGTGGATTGTTTGATTAATTCTTCTTTGAATGTCATTTGGCTCCACTTGAGCCTCCTGAAGTAATTTCATAACAGGAATTCCTAAAGATGATGGGAACCTTGCTTCAATGCCATAAACTAAATCATATGGACTAGTCCCAATGGATTTCTTAGTTGTAAGTCTGTCTGCCCATAATGCATTGGTCAGTTTCTTGTGCCAGTTCTTTTTATTTTCCTCCAAAAATTTCTTAATGATATTGATCAAGCTTTTATTGGAGGATTCTGCTAATCCATTACCCTGAGGGTAATAGGTTGTTGAATGGCCTAAAGTAATATGATATTTATGGCAGAAACTAATCATTTTCTTTGATTTAAATGCAGCAGCATTGTCTGTTATAATCTTTTCTGGACAGCCAAATCTTGAGAGTATGTTTGTTTCTAAAAACCCTATGATCCCAGAATCATTAGACTGTCTACATGGGATGGCTTCAATCCATTTAGTGAAATAGTCTGTAGCAGTTAAAATCCATCTATGTTGCCCTGAAGAAGGGGGATGAATTTCTCCAATAAAATCTAACCCCCATTGTTGGAAAGGGCTTTCTGTGGAAATTGGTTTTAAAGGCAGAGGTAACAACTTTCTTTTTCCCTCAAATATTTGACATTTATGACAAGTTGTTACAAATTTCTTAACATCAGAAAATAATGTTGGCCAGTAAAAGCCAGCCCTTAAGATCTTGTCTGCAGTAGATTTCCAGTAGAGATGTCCTCCACAATCCCCTGCATGAAATTCATTAAGCACTTTATCAGCTTCATCTTTTAAGAGACAATTCAATAAAATTCCTTCATGATTCTTCCAAAATAGAGTGTTATCTAAAATACAATATTTCAAAGATGTCATTTTTAAAAATCTTCTTTTGGTTCTGGACAACCCTGGAGGAGCTTGCAGGTTTAATAAAACATGAATTATATCAGTGTACCAGGGTGAATCTAAGAAAGCTTGACTGATCTGAGGAGTCGCCATCTCCTGCTCGTTATCCAGTTCATTGATGTCTAAGGCTTGGCAATTGGTTTCTGTCATAAGTTGTGCTAAACCTTGGCCCTTTATAAGTTTTTTTGGCTTAATCTCAATATCATATTCCAAAATGGTAGCTATCCACTTACCTCGTTTACCTTCAATGCCATCTTGAGTCAAAATATCTTTAACCACTGCATTAGGCACATATGCTATCACATGAGAATATAATATGTAGACTCTGAAATCTTTGATTGCTTTTACCAATGCAAAAGCCTGTTTTTCCATAATATTGTATTTTAGGGATGCATCCCTCAGTGCTTTACTAAAAAATGCTATTGGCTTTTCACACCCTTGGTCATCTTTTTGAAGTAAAACAGCTGCAACAGTATGTTCAGAAGCAAATGAGAAAATGATAAAGTCTCTATCAAATTTAGGACTGGTCAGAACTGGCATCCTTGTTAAAGCCATTTTAATTTCCTCAAATGATTGTTTGGCTTCCACAGTCCAGTCAATGCTTGAATCTTTCCTCAACATGTTAGTCAGTAATCTAAGTAATTCTGCTAGACTAGAAATAAATCTTCTCAAGAAATTGATTTTTCCTATAAATGCTTGCAATTCTTTTATGTTTCTGGGGTGGGGTATTTGCAAAATTGCTTGAATTCTTTCTGGATCAATCCTAATACCATCTTTAGAAATGATATGCCCTAAAAGCTTTCCTTCTTCCAAACCAAACAATGACTTCTTAGGGTTTAAAGAAATTCCATATTTTCTGCACTTTATAAATACTTGCCTTAGGTGATCTAAATGTTCTTGGTCTGTTTTAGAAAAAACAGTTAAATCATCTAAGTAAATAACCAGAAAATCATGTATCTCTTTAGCAAAAGCAATGTCCATTGCTCTTTGAAATGTAGCTCCTGCATTCTTGAGCCCAAATGGCATTTTGACATATTTAAACGTACCCCATGGTGTAGTGAATGCTGTTTTATCCTGATCATCGGGATGAACCAAAATCTGGTTGTACCCTGAAAATCCATCCAGTAGTGATATTCTCGAAGATCCTACCACCCTTTGCAGAATGTGGTCCATTTTCGGCAGAGGATAGTTGTCTTTTAAAGAAACTTTATTCAAATTTCTTAAGTCGACACACAATCTAATTTCTCCTGTCTTTTTTCTTGTTGGTACCAGGTTAGAAACCCATTCTGAGAATCTGATAGGAGCTATAATCCCTGCTTCAAACATCCTTTTGATTTCCTTTTCAATTGATGGTAATAAAACAGGATTAATTCTCCTAATCTTTTGTTTAAACGGTTTCTGGTCAGGTTTCAAAGGTATAGTGTGTTGAATGATGGATGTATCATAAGATTTGAGGTCTTCATAACTCCAGGCAAAGACATCCTGGAATTATTTTAATAGTTCAACATATTTAACCTTCTGATCTTTTGGAAGAGATTTGGACAACTTAACAATTTTGGGATGTTCTGGTGTTCCTAAGTTGCATTCTTCCATATCAGCCTTAACATGTTCCATTTTAGGTCTGAATGGAATATCATTTGAGTCGAACAGATCTTCCAAAGGTGTTAATCCTTTGGGTAATTGATTATCTTTTAAATTAATGATTTCTGTGTCATCATCTATGATCTCATCAGATTCCATGTGTTTCAAATTTTGCATGTCTTTTTCAGTGAATGTGGTTGAATGCAGCATATGAATTGCATTTTCTCTTGATATTTCCATTTTTTGTTCTTTTTCTTGATCAAATTCATCAATGGTTATATCTTCATCTATATTACAGTTAGAAAACTCATTCTGAAGTGTCAAAAAATTATTGATTTGATTGTTATTCACAAATACTTGCCAATTCAAAAGATTGTCTGGTATGGCAGGCCTATGCCTAATTTCAGCTGAAAACTGATGATTAGGGTCAAAAGGTAACTTGCATGTACTAGCAAACATTGATAAACTGTGAGCATGCAAGTTTTGTTTCCTGGGAATCTTGGCAAGTTGGGCTTGTAAAAATGTGTTAAGAATCTCTACAACTGTCTCTCGGTATTGTTTCAGTCTCATGTCTTTTGTTGCACATTCTCCTTTAATCTGTTGGATGATTAGTTCAGAGTCACCTATGATTGATACCCTAATACCTCCTAACTTCTTGACATGTTTAAGCCCTAATAAAAGAGCTTCATACTCTGCCATGTTGTTAGTGCATTTGAAATTCAACCTATAAGCATGACCCTCTGCATGATTTTTCTCCACATTGTGTAACCAAATCCCAGCTCCTGCCCCTAGTCTGTTTACTGAGCCATCAAACTCTAAATGCCATAGAATTTCATGTTCATAATCTTCATCAGTTGTTTTAAAGTGTTTCTTGACAGGAGCTAGTTGTTCAGTTTTTTCAGGTATTTCTTGATCATCTGTTGTTTCTTTGTTTTCAGAGATTTCTTCAATTTTAACAGTGGTTTTGTTTATGATTTCCAATTCTGGAGCTTCTATTTCAGTAGGAAGATCTAACTCAGCATTGTATAAAATAAAAGAATCCATATCAGAATGTACAGAGTAAACAGGGAAGTTTTCAGGCTTCTCATGGCTACTCACTAAGTACTTCATCAAAGTTTCTCTATATAATCTTTTAGGCTGACCAAATACTGAAATAGTTGCATAAGACATGTCTAGTTGAATAGATCCTCCAAGTTTAGCACCCCAAGATCTAGACAATAACATACCATATTTAGGTGGAATATCAACAACTACTATGTCCATTAAAACAGACTTAGCAGGGTATTGGACCAAAGTGACACACAGATCTTTAATCAAACCTAAACATTTTACCTGACTGGAATCAAATGAAAACAAATCTTTGTACGGCCTGGTAATATCTAGATTCAATCTTTCCATTACTACTTTTGGCATCAAATTGTGAGATGCTCCAGAATCAAGCATTGCATTATGGAGTATCTTGTCATGGACACTCAAGCTAACATAAAATGGAAGGGTTCCTCCACTTTCTGGTTTGCCATTAACCTCGGGGCCAAAAAGAAGTTTGGGTTGATCATCAAGAATGTTTACTGAATCATCCAATCCAGTAATGTTAATGTTTAGGGACTTGGAAATCTGACTCCTATAGACATCATTTTTAGCCAATTCTGATAAAGGAACAACTATCTTGAGTTTGCCTATTTCAGCCTCTAGATTAAAAGGTTTTTCTGTTTGAGTTTTAGTGTTTTGTACAGTTGAGTTTTCTCTGTTTTTTGGGTCTTCAATGTTTTTCTCTTTTTCAGGAATGAAGTTTTGTTTTGAAGATGTTTCAGGACTAACTTCTGCTGTTTCTTCTACATTTCCTACATTAGGAGATGTATTGAATTGTTGTTTGTTGATTGGTTGGTCATCAGAGACATCCTCAATTATTGGATTTGAAGAATTGGGATTTATCCTAGACAAAATTTGTATTTGGGGATTGTTTTGTACAGGGGAAATGTTTTGTTTACCTTTGACATTTTGTTTTGTAGTTTTCTGTTTGCTATTTTCTGGTACATCTATCCGTCTACTTCTCAATTTGTACTGTTTATGAACCTCGTAGATTGCTGTGTCATAGCCTTCTTTGAAATCAAAAGTCTCACCTGAATGAGTTTGGAATGTTTCAAGGATATGATTCTCTTGATCATCCTGGGATAGGAAGACTTCTGGTTCATTTTTTTCCTCATTGACATTGTTTATTTCTACGTCTTCTGTAGGTTCTTCAGAGGTTGAACCTTCAACAAAGTTTTCTTGGAAAGGTGGCCTAATGTTTTGATCAGGGACATTCTTTCCAATATTTTGATTCAAATTCCTCCTAAAGTTTGGGTTTCTTGCAACATTCTGATTGTCAGTAGAAGACTTTCTTTCAATGGTTTCCACTCTGTCACCTAATCTTTCCATACCTTTAATGATTACATCCAGCTTCTTTTCAAAAGCTGAAGGTTCTTCATTCATAGGCATTCTTCTTTCTGCTCTAGCTCTGGCTCGTTTTTCTATCAGATTTGCTTCTACACTCACCACTATGATTTGCATTTCCTCTAGTGTTTGTGGAGCTCTTTCCCTAAGTGAATAAGCTATATCAGAGTCAAAACCATCTGGAAATTTGACCAACACGTTGTTGGGTGGGGGTCTTAGGTTTAGAGGAACTGCATTATATGATTCATTGAATCTTATGATGTAATCTTGTACGGTTTCGTTAGGTCTTCTTCTTAATTTTTCAAATTCTGAAAGGATCTGGAGAGGATCCTTCTTTTTCTCCCATCTGTTCAAAAATGCCCTATACAAAGCTTCTAGATCAGCAATACTGTTCGGGGTGAGAGCCCTAAACCAAGTTCTAACTTCTCCGGTAAGACTTTGTACGAAAATTCTCATACGGATATTATCAGTATCAATCTCATAAAACTCAAAGTAATCTGTCATCCTTTTGGTGTGTTGTTGAGCTGTGTAGGTACCTGATCCGTCAAAAGGTGTGATCTTACTTTGGTAGTCCTGAGGTAAAGCTGGAGGATTGGCTGGTAACTGTAAAGGGGCATATCGATTGGCCATTGGAAGATAAAGTGGAGTGACAGGAGTAGCCGGTCTAGTAGGAGGAGAAGGTGATCTCACGGGAGGAGATGGAGGTCTAACAGGAGGAGATGGAGGTCTAACAGGTGTTTGAAAAGTGACTGAGCTCGGAGATGCTTCAGTTATCACAGAAATGTTTGAGCTTTCTTCAAAGGTTTGCTCAGACTGAATGGAGTTATGCAATTCTCTGTCAAGATGATGTGAAACAAATCTGTATTGCAAATCTTCAAAGAACAAAGGATATGGAATTAATCTAGATAATTCAGTCTCAGAAAAATTCACAAACAAAGATGTTTCAAATCGTGCATCAAAAGGAATGTCATCAATATAAATAATTTTCACAGGACAAGATGCAGATCTAGAAAGTGGTCTAGAACTTCCTGTACTCTCCTGACTTCCTCTTTCAGAGCTTTCTTGACTTCCTTGTCTTCTAAAAATCCTAGGGATCAGATTTGGATTTTCAAATATTGGTGGTGGATTGGGGTCAGGGTTTGACCTAGTATGTCGAATCCTTTCTGAAGCCAGTTTTCTTAGACTATGTGTTTTTGGATTTTTGGATTTTATTTGAAAAATAAATACAACTTCTACAGATTCTTTAAGGAATAATGATATGTGATTAAGATTTGCTCAAAGATCTGTTAAACTAGAGAGTCTGATTAAAAATTTTTGAAACTAAGGTTCAGTATATAAGCTAAATCAGAGATAGATTGAAGCAGCTTTTATTTACTTTTGCATTTGCAGAGCAAAAGCAATTTCAAAGGCTTCCTGGCTGATCTTCAGACTCTATCTATAGCTTATAATTGAAAAATAATAACAAATAAAAATGATTCAGGTCCCCAGTATGGTCGCCACTATGTTATCACTCAGGTTTTCCTAGAAGTTGTGTAAGAGGAAAGTATACCCGAGGTAACCACAAACCAACCTTTTAGATGCAGAATCTAGCCAATCTGCATCCAGAGAGGACTCTCTCTTTATAATTTATCTTTGTTCTTAGAAGGTTTTAGGCTAGTTATAGATTCAAGAGTTTGTTTTGGGAAAATGGTGGAATCCACAAACTAAGGGCAAGGTTGAGAGCTTTCAGTCCATTGGGCTATGGAATCAAAGGATGGCTTTACTGGATTTCTATTCTAAGCACAAGATGGTATTACAGGGCAAGATAGCTAGACAGAGAACAATCCTTAAAATTTAAAGTGGATGGGATGATCCTGAAGGGATGAAAGGCAACTAAGAATCTTTCACCATGTTCAGAAGAAAGAAGTGAAATGACTACAAACAAAGAGTAATGAAGGATTCTTTATTATAGTAATCAACAATGTTTAAATTAGCAAAGCAGGAGCATTTAAGAATTCGTGCTTATAGCTAATTTAGAAGAAAACATTAAGAACAATCACATTTGAAAACAGAGTACAATTAAGCAAATTCTGTTTCAATCCTTTATATAGATTATTCAGAAATGGATATGATGGTATTATAGACTAATATAAAATTTCAGACAAAGGGTAGAAAAACTTATTGAACTGTAGTCCAACACATGAATCCTGCAACAAGTCCAGCGCTTCAAATCGTCATCCAGTAAGCCACAAGTAAATTTCTCCAAAAGCTTTTATTCCGAAAATCTCACTATTACAGCAGAGTAATAGAATCCACCCTCAACACTCTCTTTGAGGGTTTATTTATACACAAAATAATCTAAAACAATCTTACACTAACTTAGCCAATAATCTAGGCAGACTTAAAGCATATTTACAAACAAACAAGAGACAAATGGTCTCGTGGATAGAATAATGGGTAACGGCTGATGTGATGTTCCTTTCTTCGTGGACGTGCTGGAGATAAGTGCTTTAAAATAGGGTTCTGTGCTGTCCTTTGCGTATTTCTTTGGCTTGTTGGACACTCTTTATTCTCACGGGTACTCTTTAACCTTTTCACCTGATACTCTTTCATCTGCCTTCCTGTTTTTACCATTTACTTGATAGTAAAGATAAAATCTCATCCTGAAAACACTTTTACAGAACTTCCAACATTTCCTTCCACCATTGATCATCTGGTATCATAGTTCTTCTGAGCTTCCTTAAAGTTTCATCTGCTTCAGTAATTTTATAAAAAGTGGGCTCGTTCGGAAATAGATACTTTATTTCATGCTCCAGATGAAATAAATTCCTCACTTTATCATAGATACTTTTCCCGGTTGATAATGTTGATTCCGACGAGCTAGTAGAACAATCAGCTGTGGTTTTAGCATGAGCCTTTATTCTCTTCTCATAGGTTTCCAAGTCTACTATTTGATCTTCTGTGAGCATGGGACTTGGCAATCCACTGTCCAGCAAAGCTTGAAACTTCTCTCTGAAAACGTTGATATCAACCAAAATGTCTGTACACTTTCTTTCTAGATTTTGCATGAAAGTCCTCTTGGTGAAAACTCTCTTTGCTTCCAAAACTGCACCTGTCCTATCATCAATTCCTAACAATGCAAGCTGTTGTTTTGTTCTGGAATTCAAAAATTGAATGAGCTGACTGGCCTGTTCTGGCCTGCCTCTCAATTCATTCCTGGTTCTATTTATTTCTTCTTGTGCTATCTTGACTAACTCATTTTGCTCAAAAATAGCTTGAATAGAGGGCCAAATACCCCTTATTAATTCAATGATGTTACTCCAAAGAATGTCATTTATTTCCTTTAGAGGCTTTTCCAAAGAAAGATCCTTTTCCAAAGCCTCAAATGGATCACATCTGAATTGTTCATCTGCCTAAAGTATTCCAAGGCAAAAATTCTCATTGGCACATATCTGGGTAACTTGAATGGATGTAATTCACATCCATAAATCCTGATGACTGTATGGTTTTGGTACAAGTACCAATCCCCAACTTTATAACTCTTTGACAATTGCAAGGTCTTTCTAATTTCATTGCTTAGTCTTGGGGGAGAAATTCCTGTTAACAAAGTTGTAGCAGGATGTACAAACTGATCAATGAATTCTGAATAGGAGTAGGGAGAATCAGAGGAAAAATGAATGATGGGGGACCAAAAAATGACAGACCTGGGATTACCCTTAGCATCAAGTTTCTGAACAGAGAAAGGGAACCTGTCTGACTGATAATAGATCATGAGATGATAGATAACTGAGGAGTACTTAAAAACTTTTTCAGTGTCTAGCCTTAAAAATTGATCATGGATCTTGTTGGAAATGAAGGAAGCATAATCATATTTAATCTCAGGAGGCTGTCCAGGAGTAAAGATGGATAGCAAAGCCAAAGTTATCTCATCTACATATTCACTGGTGTTGAATTCTAAGACAAAAGATATTATATTTACAATGAGCTTTCCCAATGTATTGAAATAGTAAAAACCATAAGGGGGAGACCCTTTTGGCTGATGCTCAGGTAACATGAAATACTGACACATGGATTTCAACTTCTCTGGGGTTAACTGTCTGGTTTTCTCAATCAATCCTTCCATGGATAATGGTGCTAATTCTTGATCTGGCTCAAAGTGTAACATAGCATTGATATCTTGAGGTGTGATGGGAAACAGAACACTTTGGTTAGGAGCTATTACAGCCCTCCGCGCGGGATCATAGTTTGCCTGGCAATAATGAATGATTTCAGGGAAAATAAGGACTGAAGGAATAAGATACCTTGGGAGATTGGATTCCCACAACCCTATAAGGTCTTGCCCTTTTGAGTGTTCGTCTCTGCAGCGACAGAAGCTCAAACGGGGACTTTCATCAAAATGCAGGTCTTTTATTTGGAAATCTTCATCTATCAGAGGTAAATAGTCCAAATCACGGTGAGGAGCATTCAATGGAGTGATATTTAGAGCTGTCGGGATCTCCATTTTGGTTCTTGTGGATTCAAAATGGAGGTTTTCGTTTTTTCTTACAGACCGGACGGGATATCTGAAACGGAGGAAATTGGAACAATTTACAGGTTTGGGGGGCAATTTCACAGGTTTAAAATCTTCAGGGAGGACTCAGCGATGATTTTTAACCACTTTTTAGCGAAAAAACAAAGGAAACTGAGTTTTTCGTGCAGTCGGGGCGTAAAGGATAAATACATGTTTTTAGATGGAAACTGGTTCTTTAACAGGTAACAGGCAATGGCATAATTGTTCTTCAGCACAGGCGCAGCGGAATTTTGGGGCGAAATGGTCAATTACAGCGGAAATTTTGAAAATCGCAGCGGGAGCAACGTTCTTCTCAGAATAATGAAAATGACTAAAAAACACGAAAAATGGCTTATTTACAAGTTAAAAGGGTTTTTTGTTTTTTTCGAGGTGTGATGTCATGGTAGTACGGGATGACGTGTGCAGAGTCGGGCGGTAAGTGGTAAGCGGGAAGTCCCCACACCGCTTTTGGTCGAGGGTGGTATTGATCGCGGGGGGAGCGATTCCACAGAGCATTTGCCACGTGGATGTCTGACTTTTCAAAAACCACCCATCCCCCGTTGGTTAACATGCTAGCAAGGGATGGGCAGCGGAATTAATAATGACCGTTGATCTACGAATGGGTGATCCGACGGCTGAAGGGATGGGGAACATGCGGAGGGTTCAAAGGTGGGCCCGTCGGGTTTTTAAAAGGTTTTAACGCATAATATAATCACCCCGGGGAAATTTTAATAGGCGGAGAAGGTTGTTAATTAGTCCAGATGACTAATTAATCCCATGTGTATAATGAACAGGGTTGCGGCGGGGTTTTCTTAAGCGGAATGCCACGTGGACAGACCACGGTGGCGCAAAACTTTCGCAAAGTTTTATTGATGTTTTTGGTATTAAACACACATATTGTATGTCTAACGTTTTGATATATATATTTTTATTATATGATGAATTAATTAATACAATTATTTCACCATAGGGGCGGGATTTATGTATAATGCTATATTTTTAACCAAAGGGCTTTTATAAGCGGGTTTTAATGAATTTTGGGGATATAAATACTTTGGTTAAAACCTTATAATAAATAGGTTTTGGGGATATTTATATAAAAGGGAGTTATATACTTAGGAAAGGGTATTTCACTAGGGAGTTAATATAGTAGAATTAAATGTTAATATGGCAAAGGACAAGGAAAATCAAAACATCTTTGTACATCTAAGAAAGTGATAACTTGTGAAGTAAATTTCAACATTTTATTTTCAACACTTAAACTTAGAATAACAAGTTATTTTGAGGAATTTTTATGGAATGTTGCATCAGTTTCCTAAGTAAAATAGGATTTTACTTAGGAAAAAGTTAAAGATGGAAGATAACAATGATGAATTATTTCAAGTGCTTAGGTCTTTTTGATCATTGGGCCGAGGGTCCGGTCCCTCCAGAAGTCAAGGAAATGCCTTGAGCCCCTTTGATCTCCAATTACCTTAGTACTTTTTGGGGAAAATTAGTAAAACTTTTGAGGGGAAAATGATAAGGGAAGTTAATGAATTTGACTTTTGCTTGCTGTGATTTTCCAGTGTATTTCATGCTTCAGTACTTGTGATGAAAGTAAATGATTAACCAACATGTAGCAGCACCATTCATTAGATAACACTTTGCAGCACCATCTACCTACCCTATCTACTTAACACTACCATTTTCTCTTCTTTATTAGGGTGCATTTAGACTTGCAAACCCTGATCAATCTTTTCTTTTTACATGATGAATCTATCTATTTCTACCCTTATTACATCCAAGGGCTCAGATTAAGTTGTTGAGCACCTTTTATTTACTCTACCTATCTACTTATCTGCCAAGATTAAACTGTTTGGCTAGATATTTATTCTCTAATCTACAACATGAAATTGAAATATGACTAAGCCAAGTTTAAACAGTTTGACTTATTCATGAATTGTGGCAAAGTTTTGACAAGCTGCACACAATTGCTTTATTACAAAAAATGAAATAGTAGTGGCATTTGGATTTGCACACTTTCCTTGGTCTATTTTTGCTTGGGGTTCATTTCTTTCTCTTTTTTGACCATTTTATTCTTTTTACCCTTTGATTTTTCTTTTAGGGTATACCCTCTTTACATTTTTTTTAAATTTTTTGATTAAAAGTAGTGGCATTTAGACTTGCACACTTTCCTTGGTCTATTTTTGCTTGGGGTTCATTTCTTTCTCTTTTTGACCATTTTTATTCTTTTTACCCTTTGATCTTTCTTTTAGGGTATACCCTCTTTACATTTTTTAAATTTTTTGATTTTTTTTTGGTTTTAAAGAATATGGAACACCTTTGCTCAAGTAAGAAGGTTTGAACATATTCCATAATTCAATCAAGACAATCATGAAAGATGAAACCTATTGATATAGGAGGCTAACACTGGCTCCACTGTTGTTCTTCTGTCTGTGTTAAAAAATAAATTCCTTCGTTGACAGAAGAAGATATGGACCGAAGATTAAACACACAGTCCACCTCTGAAATATTTTACAGCATAGACACTCTTTCTCACTCATCAAATGAGTTTGATTACATAGATCCAGAAAACTCCTCCGCGGATCAAAATGAAGAAATACCTGCTGAGAATCCAACAGGTTTGATTGGTGACATTGCCTACGATTATGACTTTCCCAGTAATGATCTACTTGATGATGATTGTTTCTAGAGGGAAGTTGAGCTTGTAGGACCATCATCAGTAGATTCATGGGAGGAAAGTCAGGGCCAGCAACTTCAGAGAAGCAATGAACCAAGTCATCCTATCTATGACACTGATGGGGAAAGATACGAAAGCCTGGTAATAGATGAATATTCTTTGAATCTTCACTCTGTTACACCTCAGACCATCATTAGTGAATTCCATGAAGATGGAAATCATCAGTTCCCCTTTTCAGAGAATGAGGAAGAAAGCAAAGAAGAGATTTTTGAGCATGATGAAAGCAAGGAGCCTTCTCTTGAAAAAGAGGAAGAAATGGAACATACCCCTGCTCAAAAATACAGGGATATTTTCACAAAGCTCAACCCATCAGAGTAGAATATATCAGAGCTCCAAGAGGACACAGCTACAATATATGATGAGTCCTCCAGTTCAGAAAATGAAGAAGATGAGGGAGATTCTCTTTCTCGAGAGAGTCTTGTTCTTGATCCAGTGGTAGAAGAAGAAATCCTGGTTGAAGCTTGCCTGCCAAATATCCATGACTAGGTATCATTTCATGATCCATATGTTTATTTCCTACAAACATTTGAAGAAGGATCAAAGGTATTTTTGAACAGCATGTTGCAGACAACAAGAAAAAAATTTGCAACTGCTGTTAAGAAAAAAAAAGAATGGGAGTGGCCCTGCCTATCCAACCTGCTCAAGGAGATGAGCAAGAAAGACCAGTCATGGGATCACTTGATGGACTGGTTGTATTCGAAGAGAATGTTTGTAAGCTAGACTTGTAAATATTTCAGTTAGAGTAGGGTAGGTAGGAAAGCTCAATAAAGCTCAGTCTGCGAGCATATAGTTAATAGTTTTGAATTTCTGCAATGTGTCGGTCCATGAGAAGTTTTATCCTTATGCCATGGCCCACAGCTAGCCAGACAGTCTAATCCTAGCTTGGCTGTTTTTGAATTTCTGTCTTAGAATGTAGAGAAGAAATCTGCTAGACATTCTAATCCTAGCATATGGTAGTGTAGGTAGAGAAATTATGAGGCCAACAGTTTAATTTGGTCTCATGGAGTAATAAGGGTAGAAATAGAATAGGTTTATTTTTACTGTTTGTAAAAATTAATGATGTAAAGGGTCTGCAAGTCCAAATGCACCCAGAAGAAAAAAATTTAGGACTATAGTATGGGTAGGTAGTTGTTTGGGAGAGCATTTCTGCTGATATAATGTCTTCATGATTTGTGGCAGCTGATCCAAGAAATAAAATGGATGTGTCAAATACCAGGAATCTGTCCTACACCAAAGATCATTCTCTAAATTCTTGACACCTTCAAGAAGATGCCATCCCCATGTGGAGCCATTGTTAGCCCCCTATGAATTTTTTGACCAGCAAATAGGGGGCTAAAATGTTTTTGAGCCTTCAAGGAATGCATTTCCCCTGAAAACGCATCATCCTTGAAGCCTCCTTGTGCCTTTGTCCTTTGATAATTCCCCACTACTGTTACCATGAGAAAAGCCTCTCTATTTGTGAAGAAAATTCCCAAGGGCCTCCATTTCCCTTATTTCACCACCACTAAACCTTTGTTTTCATCACCTTTTTCCCTTCTACAAAGTCCTCCAAATTACCTTCTTACCTCCTAACCTAAACCCCCTTTCAAACCTTAGAAGCACCCTTTTTTTGGCTTGAAAACCCTTTATTCCTCCTACCGAATCCCTCTTTTGGCCTTAAAAAACATTAAAAATAGGCCAAAAATGCCCCTTTTACTTTATAACAGGCTAAGCCCCTTTTCGTCCAACCCCCTTAACCACTTCCCCACATGACCCGTGCCCCAGAAACAAGCGCTAAAGGCCTGGGTGCTAATCGCAATCGGGACATTTCGAGGAGTGTATTTTGTGTGTTACATTTAATTTTCCCCGATGCGAGGTCTTTACACCGCAGATCGCGGGCGCATTCTCGACCGTTGATCTTTCAAAGATCGAACGGTCAGTGCTAAACTCTGCGCGCACCCATATCCTCTCTCCTGTCACCCTCTGATTGCCTATCAACCGTCGATCTACCACCCTGATCCGACGGCTATCGTGCGATTGGAGCACCGCCAATCGCACCAATCCCACGTTTCCAATCCCTCTCGATTGGCGAGCCCCAATTGAATCTCCGCCGTTAAATCCCTTAGATCCAATGGCCTAGATATCTTCTCATTCCGCCCTGTGTTCCTCGATTGGTCACTCCTGACCCAATCCTGACCGTTGATCTGCCGCCGATCTAATGGTCTAGAGCCAATCACTTCATGAGCCCATCAGAGATTTGGCCCCTGCCTCCTCCACTTCCAATTAGATCCTGACCATCCATCTTGTTTGATCTGATGGCTCATATCACTCCCGCCCACTAACCATATCCTCTGCCAGTGCTCTCTCTCTCCAGATCTCAGTCCTTCATTCAATAGATCGGACAGCCCACGACTAAACCACCTTTCGCTTGACCCCACTTTACCGATCACGCACATTCTCGTATCGCGCTCCATCTCCCGCCGTCGGATCTCATGGGCCCAGATCCAACGGCCCACATCAATATCGCATAGTTTTTGTATCCGGTTTTTAATAGTCAGAATTTACACGATATGGGCAGTTTTCTGGAGCCACGTGTCAGTCGGGGACCCATATCGCCTTCAAAATGAGAAAACCACCTCCCTCCCTTTTCTCCGCGCGAAAAAAGCGGTTTTTTCCAAAAAACCACTTCCCCACCGTTTGCGCCCAAAATTCCATTAACAGATCTCGACCGTTGATCTGTATTGATTAACGGCCCTCATTGCGTCTCGCACTCCATTCATAATTTTCTCATCGCACGACCACAAAACCTCATCAAGTCATCGCAACCATCGATCTCCTCCTGAGATCTAACATTCCACATTAAATCGCCCTCCACCTTAGCCGAGTCCCACCATTAAACGCCTGACTTCATTCATTTGATCCATTTCCCGTGTATTTGCTCGAAACCTTAAAACTCTAGGCTTTACACTAAAACATCATTTCTCCTCCTTATTTCGTATTAGAATCCCCATTCGTCGATCCTGGCCGTTGATCACCATCTCAGCACATGATCGGATGGTCTGCACCCTTTCTTACCCAAAACCTTCATCATCTCCATTTTCCGCCATTCTTCCACATTTTCTACTGTTGCACCACCATTCTTCCAGGCCTCTGCAGCAAATCTTTTGCCACTCCTTGGATTTTTTAATTGGTTTATTTTATTGTGCAGGGTTTCACCAGAGCGATGAATTCACTCTGCTTTCCATAATCATAGCCACGGTGATTCAGAACACAAAGATGGCCATTACAGTAGCGGCTAGTGTAACAGCAGCAAGGATTAAGGGTGTTAAAGCCCGTAATTGAAGATTAAATTTTTTAATCCTTATTCAACAAGCCATATCTGTGTTCATGTCAGCAGAACGTATTTTCTCATAAAGTACACCTTCCTACAGAAAGTCTCCATGCCTCCTCGAGTTCCTAAAAGCCATTTCACTGACAGAAAGCTTCCAAAGACTGTCAGAACAGCAATAATGGAAGCATGGAAACCCAGAAGACCTTCAGTCACCTTACTTGCTTCAGAAGACAGAACAGAGTGCCTTACAGCCATCAAGGACTTTAAAGAACACATCTGATGGTCAATATCGACCTAACAGAGACCCCGAACCAAACTATAGAGTACAGCGCGGAGCTATTAATCAAAGTGGGCATGGACACTTCCTCCACTCTGTCTTAATGAATCCATTAAATTCACATCTACTCCTGCTATTATCCAATCTCCTATAAGAACTCCCGAAGAACATTTTTTAAGGGTTTTTATTGTTGTAGTTACATTTGTAGGGATTCGTTTGACTGTTAGAACAGTTTTGGGGAAAGTAGCTGAGTAGTTTGTAATTTAGTAGGTTGGGAGGAGAAAGTTTGGACTGTAATCAGCCATTGAGCTCAGTGTATGTGACTTTTTTTTCACATCAATTAATCAAGAAAATTTCACAAGATCCTAGTCTATATTACGGGTGATGTTTCTCTTATTGCATTGTTTATTTACATTATTCATGATGTACATTGATCTTCTGATAAGAATCAATAAATCAGGCTTAGGATATACCCTTGTTTGGTACCCTAATGCCCACTACTCTTCTTATCCTTGATGTTTTTCTGCTGATGGTGAATCTAAGGAAAAATTCATGTAATTTACCCAGTGTAGTAGCTGCTATTCACTGCTAGCTGAAGTGTGAATTCAGGGTTTGCTGCTTGGATGTTCTTGTTGGGTTTGAGCTACAAGAATTGGGATACCGAGGATTTGGTGTGAGCCCTGTCCACTGGGGTCCTTTACAAATAGATTGGCCTTTCTAAGATCTCATGAGCTAGTGTCAAAGCATTGAAGGTTAAAAGTCCTTCTCTGACCTTAGGCCTAGTTCCATGTTTAAATCTTAAGTGTTTTCCCTTTTAAGAGTATGCTGAAGCAGATATGGAGTTAGATGACCTTTGGTCTGATCTTAAGCTACCCTTTGTGTCTTTCCTTCACTCCTTAATGTTTCATTTTACCATCTATCTTAAATATCCTTTCGTGTATATGACTTTCCCTTTGGAAAGCCTCGGCTAGTTGTATGCAAGTAATCTCCTTTCATGACTCCATAGCCCAATGGATGGCACATTCCTAACCTATCCTCTTTTACCGAAATGTCCTGCTACTTTGCTCCTTTCATTCCATAACCTTCTGAGTTAATGATCTCATGACCAACCCAACAACCAACCAAAATCATTTTAAAACCCCCCTTTGTGCTTCATACCTAGCCTAATACCTCATTTTGAGCTTTCAAAGATACATCATTCTTTGCTTTATTGGAGAGATCCCTCTCCGGGTCCAGGAGGGCTAGATCCTAGGGCCTCAAAGTGGTTCTAATGTTGTAAAGTCTTTTGGTCCTGCCAATGTGGCCAAAACATTGGAACTCCAACAGAGTTGAAGCTTCGCACCAGCTGAAACCCAAACCCTAGCTAGGGAACTTACCCTAGTTCAGAGTGGAGTAGGAGAAGCACGCAAAAATCCATCTCCGTGTCATCTCCCTTATCATTTTCAATTTTTTAAATTCAATTCTCATTATCATAGTTAATAGCCTCGACTTGCATATTTGCAATGGCCATCAGCATGAATTCCTTAGGGCTTTCATCATCTATGCCCTCATATGAGGATTTCCTAGTTTCAGTTTCTGAATTGCTGTCAGCTTGAGAATAGAAGCCTCTCTTCTTAGCTTTCTTTCTACGCTTATGATATTTATTAAACTTTTCTTTAGGATCATAATATTTTTTCCTCTTTTCATGATACTTTGATGCATAATGACCAAATTTTCCACAATTAAAACATTTAAAGGAAAACTTACCTTTATACTTGGTTGGTCCTCGCTTGAGCTTCCTAAAAAAATTAGCTTCTTCTTCATATGATTCACAACATGTGCTGACATGCTCATCCTTGCATTTATTTTCTACTTTTAAGGTTGATTCTTTGGCTGCAAAATTTCCTTTAGAACTCCTCATCTCATAGGTAGTGAGTATTCCAAGGAGTTGATCTAGAGTGATAGTGCTCAGATTTTCCATTTATTCAATGGATGGCACCTTGGGATTAAACCTCCCAAGAACAAATATTAGCACTTTTTGAACTATCACCTCTCCATCTAGCTTCTCATCAAGCCCTCGTATGGTGTTCACAAGTTCATATACTCTTAAAAAATACTTTGTAATATCTTCATAATCATGCATACTTAAATATTCAAATTGCATCTTATAACCATAGAGTTTAGCTTTATTTAACTTATTGTCTCCTTCATAGCATTTTCTCATATTTTCCCAAATTTCTTTGGCATATGTGCAACTCATTACTTTGACAATATCTGATTCAAGTAAGATAACAAGCATGGAATGCATTGCTCTAGCATTGTATGTGAACTCCAATTTTTGATATTTTGTAACCACTACTCGAGGTATTTGATATTCCTCTTCAACAACATCCCACACATCAACTCCAAGGGATTTAATTTAGGTCTTCATCCTCACTTTTTAAAACTCATAGTTTGTTCCATTGAACATAGGTTCCTTATTGGTAAAACCTCCTTCCTAGTTTTCCATGGTCCTTAATCTTTCTTCCAGTTGTTAGACTAATCAGAAGAACTTGCTATGATACCAACTGTTGGAAACAAGAACAATACTGAGAGGGGGGTGAATCAATATTGTAAAAATTTAAAAATTTAATTTAATTTTCACAATAAGATATAAAAAGCCACTTTCAGCAACAAGAAACAATTTCAATAATCAATGGAATCATGCAAAGAACATATAACTTCATAACTGCTTCTCCATTTTATTAATAGGGAAAGATACAACTTGCAATTAAAAATTTTTGGATACAACCAGAAGGAAGCCACAACTCCTTGATTTTTCTATCTACAACTAAATGGATATACAACCCCACCTATTCTCCAGACCTAAAACTTGCTAGACACTCACTTTTTCAATATTTCACCTATTTTCATACTCAAAAACATGAATTAGTTCTCTGATTACAAAACAAGTGAATCTCTCAACCACCAACACCTGCAGTAATCCCTAATCACTAAAAACACCATACCAACAGCTCGCTCTAACAGGCACTTTGTCTCAAAAACGTTGTTGTTGTTTTTTTTTTTTGCTTGATTTGGTCTTCTAGACCATGTTTGTTGCTATAAGATTCATCTCAAAAATTAGCTCTTAACAAGTGTTCCACCTTTTTCCTTTAATCACCCATTCTCTTGGATCCTTACATGCTTTTCCTCCCATAAAATTGGTCTCCACGACCTTTGGCTAACTCATTTGGCATGTATCACTTTTAACTGCTATCGGGAGCCTTTTCTTCCTATGATAGTGACTTGGCATCGTTGGTCATGCCTCTACACGATGCAACCAGGAAATATTCCAAATGTCAACGCTTAGGTGGTCCAAGAGACTCTGTGGCTCTTTTCTCTACACTTGAGGTCTCATTTCTACACGAAAGAGACTAGATTTGTGTCCAAGTTCATAGCCCGGAACTCAAATATCTCGGCGCTTCCAGTTAAGTGCTCTACAATAAATAGATGTGGTCTTGTCACCATGATGAGATGTCCTAGTGGGGACCGTTGAGTACCCTCTCTATTATTTGTCGTTGTTTACTATTGGTGTCGACGTATCCTAGTCCCCATTCTCCCAACCCCTTTAGTTATATGACCTTTATACCTCCATTTGGCTTGATCTATTAGGTCGATGTGTCTAGTGGGGAGTGCTTGGTGCTCGGTGATTGGTTGCCACCCTATCAAATTTCCAATGTGGCCTAGCAACAGCTACCCGGCTCTACCTTTTTTCACACCAAAATAAACCACCGGGCTCCAAAAAATGGTCTCGACACCACTCAGGTGCAGATTTTGGTTTATGGAGGGGTGCCCCTAGGAAGGATTTTCATGATTGATCTACACAATTTTTTGTGTGGGAAACCACCCCCCGTGACCAGCAAGACCTGTGTCTATGGTGCTGTCGGATATCCACCTTGAGGCCTAGTGCTTTCCTCCCTGTCCATTCCCTTGTGCTCTCTGAACAAACTTTTGGGCTAGCCCTCAGCGAGCTATGTTAGTGGAATGGGCCTCCCCTGCTTAACTTCTTCCTTGATCTAGTGGGGACGGCCTAGTGCTCGGTGATTGGTTTCCACCATATCAAATTTCCGATGTGGCCCAACAATCATTGCCTAGATCTACCTTTTTTCGCACCAAAATAAGTCATCGGGCTCCAAAAACTGGTCTCGACACCACTCCTGCACAGATTGTGGTTTTTGGAGAGGTTCCCCCGATATGGATTTCCATTGTTGATCTACACGATTGGTGTTGTGGTAAAGCATTCTATGTGGCCACCAATACCTCTGTCTATGGAACTTTCGGATAGCCACCACATGGTCTGGCACTTTCCTCCCTGGACATTCCTATGTGCTCTCTGAACAAACTTCCAAGCAAGCCCTCACCGGGCTATGCTGGTGGAGTGGGCCTCCCTTGCTTAACTTCTTCATTTGTTTCTCTTCCCTGTTGTGGCCTGGCACTTTCCTCTCGGTCAATCACTTTATGTGTTGAATGGATTTGCACTAGGGTAATGTTGTCAAGCTATCCCTGTTAGGTGGGCTCCACCCCCTCAGTGCTTCCCAACACTTACAACTTGTGTTACAACTCTAACCTCTAGGGTATAATTGTCAGGCCAACCTGTAATATGGGATGTTTCGACCCAATATTTTGCTACCGCGTCTACCCAGAGCTCTCGATTATAGGTTGTGTAGGTCATTGGCGACAAGTTTGGCACGTGTGCCAACTTTGGCCACAAAATGCTCTGGCCACTTTTAACTTTGTTATAGAGGCCTTGGGGTCACCAAACTTTGGCTTTCTCTAAATTTTGATCCACGAGGAATTTTCAAGACTTCCATATACTATAGGAAATCCCTTTCAGAGCTTTATCCATCTATGTGGCTTACACCTACATTTGAGATGGTTTAGTGCTCAAAATATGGATCTAAATCCACTGCATTGATTCCTTTTACACTTGTGCCTCTTTCTGCCACCTGCTAACATGTCTGCACTGATTCCATTGACACATGTGCTTCCTAATGCCACATGCTACCAACTGTTGCTACCTATTTCCACTTGTTGGCATCAATGACAACCTATTTCCAACAAGGATCAGTACACTTCAGGATATCATTTGTGACTGTATTAAGCTAGGAAAGAAAAGAAGTTATGTCTATCTTAGAGCAACAGGAATTATACAACGCTTAAATGGTTTGTGCATCATGTGAAATTATATATTAATTTCAAATGACACATTAAAAGTTGAATTGGACCATAAACCACATACAGTGACAATGGATTTTTATAGCATCATTGATTTTACTGCAGAACAAATTAACAAATGGCTAATTACTTTTGTTAAATTGAATAAGAAGCACTTTCTTGGTTTCTTAGGTGCAATAAGAAGTTAAAAAAAATGAAAAAAAAAAAAAATGAAAAAAAAACGTGAAAATGGAAATTACAGTTGCTCCTGACAAGGATAACATTAAAATATGCTGAAAAAATATGTGGAACAAGTCATGATCTCATAAAACATTTGACAGAAGTACATCCACAACACATGCTTTTGCATAGTGTAAGTATTATCAAATTGTTCAACATTCAATTTTTTGTTAGTGAATATTAGATAATTTAGCTTTATTGATTATGTTATGGTGACCTTGTTAATTATTGTGATGCATGTGCTTTTTTTTAGTGTTACGGTTTATGGAACCGTAATTTCAGTTTCCGCTAGAACAAATTTATTTACTTTACGATTTATGTTGCTATAATTATGACTCTATTCAACAACTTTTTCTTTTATGACTATGTTTTGAATATGGTCTCGTACATATCTAAATTATGGCTATGGTCATTGACATTTCAATCTAGATACAATTGTTACTGAATCCCCACATCAATGTCATAATAATGTTTTCTATAAATTTATTAATATAAGCTTTGAGATATTATATTATATTCAGTGGTGTTTTATTTATTTAAAAAAAATTGAGTGTTTGATAATAGTTTTGGGCCTTAGACATACATCTTTGAATAATAGAATGCTAGCACAATGTCTTCAGAACTACACAGATTTCATTCTGCAGAACACAGGAATCCACATTAGTGAAATTTTGTGGTATAAAATGGGCCTCAAAACAAAACATCACAACAAAAATCAACTTTATAATAATAAATAGGATTCAATATGATGATGTCAACCATCAGGTAAGAAAGTATAAAAAAAAACTACTTTTTAAACTCGTATTTTCAACTTATCTCCCTACGATTTTACTCAAATTTAAAGCAAGAGAACTCTTTGGATGAGGAATTTAATTTTGCATCCAAGGAGTACCCATATTTCATACTTTCAATGGACCCTACTATATGAAAAAAATGAAATAGATGAAAATACATTATTGCAATCACGTTTTTCCATCTATTTCAAATTTTTCGTGTAGTAAGGTCCATCAAAATATGCAATATGGGTAATTCTTGGATGCAAAATCAAATTTCGCATCCAATGAGTGCTCCTACTTGAAAATTGAGTAAAATCGTAGGGAGATAAGTTGAAAATATGAGTTGAAAAAATAGTTTTTTTTCCTTTCTTACCTCCAAAACTTGATGAGGTAATCTACTCTTATTTTATTATTTCCACTATTATTTTATCATATTTCTTAGGAGTCCCATTTTATACCTCAAACTTTCTCTGATGAAAAAAATTTTCATTGCAGTTGCTCTGCATTGTTGCATTCTACACAATCAAATAACTCTCAGTATTACAGTTTTGATTATGTTGATCAAGTTTATTTTTAATACCTATGTCTTGAATATGTTCTAGTGCATTGAATCTGTATTATTTTAGTGTGATAGGAACTTTAATTAGCTAAGCAGACTTTGAAGCATTTGTTAATTACATATTGAACTATATAGTAACTATTTTCCATTTAAAACTATGTGACTGTATTGATTTTATGATAACGTCTTTTATAAGTTTTCAAACATATGTTTTGGTAATTTATTTTATATCTAATGCTACATTATTGATTAAAATGAAAATCAACATTTGAAAATATTTTTCGATATAAGACAGATATCTTCATAATACAATTGCTAATTGCAAGTCTTTAGATTTGAATAAATTTTGTTGTTCACAATATGGAAAGATGGGTAAAGATTTTATTGTGTTCAAGTGTACTAAAAATCTAGACAATATTTAATCACTTTGAACAATGTATCAACGTTGTTTGTTCCACACCCTAATACAACCACATTTATATAAGTCATAATATGATATAGATGTGAAATTAGCTCTATGTGAAACATGCACAAATAAATCTTCACTCGGTAAGCGAACATGGTGATTAAGCATTCTACGCAATGTTTTAATCAGTAAATTTTTAATAATAAGTAATTAGTGATCCAGAATGTTACCACGTAACGTATATGAAAGTGTAAAAGACAACGAACTATTTATTTCCACATATCCTTTACATCCGCACATTGAAATCTTGAAAGCTTCATCCACACAATTGATTGTTCAAAGTTTTGTTGATCAGGAAATTGTTTAACTTATTAGATTTCTTGAATGACATGAAAATCATACGGTGTCACCTGAGATAAGATTTGATTGTGTGACTACAAATTTTAATCAAATGTGAGATCTAATGAGATTTCACATTTTCCTATTATATAAAAGTTTCATATTTTCTAATCTAATGATATTTCACTTTTTTTACAACAGAAGTTTCAATTCCACACAATCCTTAATCAATTAATTAGAAAAGTATTTAGTGTGGAGTGAGGACGTCTGCATATTCAAATCTTGAAAATATCCTCTGCATAATGTACTTCCTCCACACTCTACAAATATTCCTAATTTCAAAAAGATAACCATAAAGAAATCTTACAGTGTCTATAGATTTCATTGTGTGAAGAAAGTTTCATTCTACAAAATTACATCTGCACTCTACACAACCTTTACTTAATTAACTAATGATATTCATAATACAGAAATATGATTTTTTTACTATTTAAATATTACCAATGATATAATATGGGTCCACCACTTTCCTCACTAGTATTGCAAATAGCGGTAGACGTATCGATATTTGCAAGACATCTCGCACTTCTTCCTAAAGCTACTTAATAACACAGTATATTTTTATAAATTTTGTGATTAAAAAATTTGTGTTTGAGTGTGAGAATGTATAAATTTTTCAAAAGGTTTGTCATTCTTTAGAATGCAGAGGTCTGCACAATGAAAGCTTGAAAGTTTCCTCTGCATAATGGACTTCTTGCACAGCCCTACACATATACCTAATTACACAAAGATAACCTTAAACAAATCATCCACTATGCGAATATCTTTGTGCAGAAATATTTCACTACAACATTATTGTTATTATGATGATTGGTCAAGAGCATAAAATCATGCTAAGGGTGGAGTATGTGCGGCATAACAGGGATGCAGAGGGAAATTTAATTAATTTACCTATGAGAAAATGTTGTATTAATATTATTATGTTTCATTATACAAATATTTAATTCTGTGGATGATGGGTATGTGCGGGAGAAAAGTGGTGCATAGAGAACCTTTTTCGACAGAGATCATTGTCCAGAGATTCCTTGTGCAAATATTTCATTATTTGAATCTTACAATGAAATGTTCCATTGTGCGGAGGAATCTTTATTGCACGGTGAAAGCGCTGCACAAGGAAAACCTTGCTTAAAAACTATAAACCTAAAAAACATAAATTAAATTAAATTTATAAACAACAAAAATTTATTTAATAACAAATTTAATCACTACTCTATGCAATTGCAATTTTGCACCAAACAATCAAGGAAATTGAAAGTGATACTGAAAACTCTGCATAATGTATACAAGTAATTAATTTAAATATGAACAAATTTCGAATTAGTACTATTATGTTTCCTTGTACAAATATTTCATTGTACAAATATTTTAATGTGCAAAGAATAGGGATTGTGTGTTTATAACTCTAACCTAATTTCACAAATATAACTATAAACAAAACTTACAGTGTGGAGAGCTTTCATTGTACACAATTTTCTACACACTCCGCGCAACCTTTACTCGATTGAATAGCGATATTTTGAATATGGATATGTGCATTATTTATTATTAAAATAATTCTAATAATATCATATTTTCACATTTTCCTATTACATAAAAGTTTCACATTTTCTAATTTCATGATATTTCACGTTTTCTACAATAATAGTTTTGATTTTGCTTTCGTGCTCCACACAATTATGCCATCTTTAATTATGATAGCACAACCTTTAATAAATTAATTAGAAAATTACTTAGTGCAGAGTGTGGACATCCATACAATCAAAGTTTGAAAGCATCATCCTAATCCAGGTTCCTTCAGCTACGTAAATTATCCAAGATCTTTTACTTTTGTGATGTTAATAGAATTACATTTAAAAGAGCATAAAAGAACCATATGTGCATGCTTAAATAAGAGGAAACATAACGATGATCAGCAAATCAAGAACACGACACATTTGATAACAAAGTTCACCGAGTGTGGGTTACGTCTTCAGGCCCCGTCTCAAGATTGTGGAAGTCGCTTCATTAATTGTTGCTAATGATGATGATGTACATGGTCTGTTTCTTTTCTATAACAAGAAAAATCACCCTCAACAAGAGTGGTTTTTCTTTCCATGAGACATTTTCCCTATAGTAACTCTCACCCAAAATGGGCTTTCCTCCAACATGACAAGATAACAAGATCTCACATAATGTGGCAAAAACTATCCCTCGACATAGTGTTAAACAGGGATCTCGTCAATAATACATCTCATCAATAACAAAAGGAAGCACAACATAATTACATCATGTACCTCCACTACTGAATATGGACAAAAAATGGAGAGCCCAGCTGATGAAACTGACATCGCCACTGAATTCCCGGCGCGAAAACATACAAAAACAACGATCCATTCATAAAATTATGAAAAACTCACCTTCTACACCCTAAGGAATCTTCAAAGCATCTTGGATGATACCCTACTCGCGGTTCCGCACCCATTGGCCTGCTCCTGGTTCCACCATATTGAAGTTTCGCCTCACCGTTCTGCCGCTCTCTACCCTGCGCTCCCCGTGCAAATGAAATGTGACCGCTTAAATACATAGAGTTGGGCAGAGCCACCAAGAAATGAGTATGTGGCTCATTGGTGGCGGTGCTGACTAGGTTGGCAGAGGTCAGGGTTTGAATCCCTCACCTCCCCAACATAGAAATTGTTTTTTGCATAATAGGCAAGCGGTTTGATTGTTCCTCTAGTGTGGTTAACATGTGGCTTGTTGAAGGTTAGTTCCACAAATATTGTATTGATATATGTATGTGGTATATAGTTGGTGGGTGGGGTCCACTCCATGTGGCCTCGTCCCAATCCTTTTAATTATATTCAATAACCATAGTGCGGAGGTGGCAGGGCTGACAACCTATTACCCCTTAATATATTTTTTTTTTAATTTTTATTTAAAATAACCAACATTTTTTTTATTTTGCTAATTTTAAGGGATAATAGGAAAATTATCTATCAACCAAATTCACCTACTCTCGGGAGCTGGATTTCATGCCGCGGTGTCGTTCAAATTATAGGACCCTTAAACATCGCCCATTGCCCACTTTGACCACAACTTCGACCAGATATAACTTCTCCATATGAACTCAGAATGGAGTGACGTTCACACCATTGGAATCAGGGCGATTAGCACTTAGATCTAATCTCGGTTTGAGAGAAATATGACCACATTGAATTTTGACCTATTTTGAGCCCTCTTGGACTTTTGAATGTCTGTGGAGCCACCTAGATCATTCCTCCCCGCAGAGGATATTTTGGTCCTCCAAAAGCATGAACATAATCTACAATTGTCGTGTATATTGTCTGCACCACAAGTGTCCTAGAAGGTCACCCTTCCTTCTCCTTCACCTTTTTTCTTTGGAGCCATAGGCGATGAGCCGACACCTGCATCCTTTGCAAACCTATAGTACAATATTTTGAAAATTACATGCTCAATTACATAACCAACTATGACCAAATCATCTCATACTTGCCATGATTTTATAAGACATACTCGGTGGTCAATTTTACATCAAAATGGAAACAATACCACAGCTATCAATACAAGGCCAAAACATCATCGTTGCTTAACAAGAGATGGAAAACACATCATCACTTTTACAGTTATGTTGCAATGCATGATTTATAAAAATATGGCCATGAAAAGCTATCACATTTACAAAAATCATATCTTACTCAACAAATTGATCCCCGAAGAATGTGGCGGATTTGTTTGTTGGACACCTTCACCGACTAGTTTCTGCACAGGCGCTCTGTCCTCAAGACACTGCTCTGGATGGAAACTCCAACACGCGGCTCTTTGATGACCACCTCTATTGCAATGACTGCAAAAAGTATTCCTTCTCTATACCTGCTTAGCCTTCTTCCTTTCCTGATGTGGAGAAGGCCTTTCATGCCTCATCCTCTTTTGTGTTGTCATTCTATTCCAACACTAAGAAAATACATGGTTATGTAAACCAAAAAAACTGCATAGTTTTTTACGACATGATTTTCATTCATTATTAACAACATGATTGTAAATCAAAATGAAATTTATAATATTGAGACTTGTTATACCTTTCCTGGTTGTCTCTAGTGCAATTATGGCAATGAGAGTTTGCCTCAGCTCTTCCTTTGCAAAATTCACTATCATGGGATGATGGTGATGTTTTCCCATCATTATCTTTCCTTAATGGTTTAAACCATGTCTTGGAAGACTCAAAAACCTTTGGTCATTCTCCTTAGGTGTATCCAAAACCTATGAATCAAGGTCGTTGGACGACCTCCAATGGTAGATTCATGCCTTACCCATTAACACCAAGTCCTCCTCGTTTGTGCCCATCTTGGTAAGTGTTGGGTGTGGGGCCTGATTTTCATCCTGATTCAGAGGTATTTGTTTTAGCCATATGTATACCCTAGGAAGACTGTAAACCCCTCGGGGTCTGGGGGCCAGCAGTCCCCAGGTAAGGGTTTCGGGGGCAGTGCCCCCAAAGCTACAAACATATGTAAACTTGCCTTGTAAAATATTGTAATTTCTTAATCAATCTAGGCCATTCATTAGGCAATAAATGTGCTCAAAAGAAAATTGGAAAATTCATTTGCAATGAAGGATTTGGGAGCTGCAAAAAAAATCCTTGGTATTAGAATAACTAGAGACAAGAAAAATCGGAAATTAACACTGTCTCAGAATGAGTACATACAAAAGGTGCTGGAAATATTTAATATGTAGAATGAAAAAGAAGTTATTACACCTTTGGATAGCCATTTCAAACTTAGTAAGGATATGTACCCCAAGACCCAAGAAGAAATGGATTATATGTCTAAAGTTACTTATACATCAACAGATAGAAGCTTAATGTATGCAATGGTTTGTAGAAGGCCTGATATTTCACATGCAATGGGAGCTGTAAGAAAGTACATGAAAAATCCAGGAAAATAACATTGGATGGAAGTGAAATGGATTCTCATATATTTGAGAGGTACTAAAAATCAAGCATTATGCTTTGGTGGTTCAAAAATTGCTCTACAGGGATATGTTGATGCAGATATGGCAGGTGATAGAGATAACAGGAGGAGCACTACAGGGTATGTATTTATTGTAGGTGGAATATTGTCAGTTGGGTTTCAAAAATGCAAAGTGTTGTTGCACTTTCAACAACAGAAGCAGAGTATGTTGCTACTACATAGGCTAGTAAATAAATGATTTGGTTACAAAGGTTTATGGACGAATTGGGTAAGAAGCAGGAGATGAGAAGTTTATACAGTGACAACTAGAGTGCCATTCATCCTGCAGAGAACTCATCACTTCATTCCAAGACTAAACACATATAGCTCAAGTACCATTTCATACTATTAATGTTGGAAGATGGACAGTTGAAGCTTGAAAAAAGACACACTAGCCATAATCTTGCAGATATGTTAACAAAAGTTGTAACCAAGGAGAAACTGAGATTCTGCTCAGTTTCAATTGGTATTCAAGTATGATGATGAATACAAGAAACAGGCAGGTCCAAAGTGGATTCATTTTCCAACAAATGAAGCAACGGTGGAGTTTCTACAATCAGTCTCTAAGTGGGGAATTGTTGGGTGTGGAGCCTGATTTTCATCATGATTCGGAGGTCTTTGTCTCAGTCAGATGTATACCCCAAGAATAGTATACACCCATCCACGCGAGGGGTGTGGGGGGTACTTTTCCTCCCCACGAGGTTCTAGGGGGTCGATCCCCCCCGGCTGGGGGGTCCGGGGGCCATTGGTCCCTCGGCGGGGGTTTCAGGGGCAGTGCCACTGAAGCTAAAAACAAATATAAAATTTCCTTGTAAAATATTGTAATTTCATAGGCAATCTGGGTCATTCATTAGGTGGATGATTTGATGGTAGAAGTTATGTTTAATGTAGGATTTTTTTCTCTAATAGGCAACCCCTCGTTTTGTATGAGGGTATTTTATTGTGGTTGTGTATTGTATGTGTATTATGTGTGAGAAACAAAAAGGGGGACTGTGAGAGAGAGTAGAGGATATTACAGCAGATCTGTTGTAGGTTGTGTCTCTTCATCTTGTTGGATAATATAAGAGAAGGACTGGTTGTTCAGGGTGGACGTAGCCCAAATTAGGTGAACCACGTGTATATGTGTCTCTCTTGTTTTATATGTTTTCTGTGTTTCTGTTTATACATATTTTATGTGTTCCATTGCTCTGTAATATATAATTTTTCTAACATTAAGGAGTCTCATGTCAATTCCTATAATGTGCACCTCCACATTTCCAATAGAAATAACATCATGTGAAGATGAAACTAAAGATCGATCAACATTTTTTACCTCATATGTCGATTCAGACACAGGTGATGATGGCTTCTCTAAGCCTTCGCCGCGCTTCAACTCCTCCAATACCTCTTTCGTGGGTCGTAGCTGAAGTTGCAATCCCTACTTCTCCTCTTTCTCTTCTCCTAGAAGCCTCTTCAATTTAACACCCTATTCTTGAAGGCTCTGGTCGTTGTGCTTCAATTCCTCCAAATCCTCTTCCCCGACTCACAACTGAAGATGCAATATCTTCTTCTCCTCTTTATCTTCTCGTATAATCCTCTTCAATGCTTGAAGGATCTTATTGATCTCCTCATTCGAATGATGAGAAGATGATGAAGAATAAGAATGATCACTGGAATATGTGGATGGAACATCATTCTTTGCTCCTTCTTTCTCCTTCTCATAAGCTTCATTAATTATTTCCACCATTTTGGATATCCCTAGGAAGGCCTCGTTCATTTCTTTTTCATCCTCCATTTTTGCATGTTCAATCATTAAAACTTGCAGTTCACATCAGCGAGAAGACCGATCTGATACCAAACTTGATTCGCGTTCCTTCAGCTACAAGATTTATCCAAGATATTTTAATTTTTTGATGTTAATAGAATTACATTTAAAATAGCATAAAAGAACCATATGTGCATGCCTAAACAAGAGGAAACATTATGATGATCAGAAAATCAAGAACATGACACATTTGATAATGGAGTTCACCCAGTGTGGGTTACGTCTCCGAGCCCGATGTCAAGATAGTGGTGGTCGCTTCATTAATTGATGCTAATGATGATGATGTACATGATGTGTTTCTTTGTCATAACAAGTTGAATCACCCTCAATGATAGTGGCTTGTCTCTGTTGGGGTTCCCATGTTTTGGCCAGGTTAGAAAGACCAAAAGATGAGACAACATCAGAACCACTTTCAGACCTTAGGATCTAGCCCTCCTATGTCCAAAGAGGGATCTCTCTATGATTGTCAAAAGTATATGTCTTTCAGGCTCAAATTTAATATCTTAGGCTAGTTATAGGCATAGGGTTTGTTTGTTTGATTTGAGTTTGGTTGCTGGGAATAAGGAAAGAAGGGTTTTGTATAAGACAAGGATGAGCAAAGAGGCTTTTAGGCAAAGGAGAGATAGTTCAGATAAACATCAAGGCCATTGGGAAATGGAGTGAGGACATCTGCATATTCAAATCTTGAAAATATCCTCTGCATAATGTACTTCCTCCATACTCTGCAAATATTCCTAATTTCAAAAAGATAACCATAAAAAAATCTTACAGTGTCTATAGATTTCATTGTGTGAAGAAAGTTTCATTCTACAAAATTAGGTCTGCACTCTACACAACCTTTACTTAATTAACTAATGATATTCATAATACAGAAATATGATTTTTTTACTATTTAAATATTACCAATGATATAATATGGGTCCACCACTTTCCTCACTAGTATTGCCAATAGCGGTAGACGTATCAATATTTGCAAGACATCTCACACTTCTTCCTAAAGCTACTTAATAACAGAGTATATTTTTATAAATTTTGTGATTAAAAAATTTGTGTTTGAGTGTGAGCATGTATAAATTTTTCAAAAGGTTTGTCATTCTTTAGAATGCAGAGGTCTGCACAATGAAAGCTTGAAAGTTTCCTCTGCATAATGGACTTCTTGCACAGCCCTACACATATACCTAATTACACAAAGATAACCTTAAACAAATCACCCACTGTGCGAATATCTTTGTGCATAAATATTTCACTACAACATTATCGTTATTATGATGATTGGTCAAGAGCATAAAATCATGCTAAGGGTGGAGTATGTGCGGCATAACAGGGATGCAGAGGGAAATTTAATTAATTTACCTATGAGAAAATGTTGTATTAATATTATTATGTTTCATTATACGAATATTTAATTCTGTGGATGATGGGTATGTGCGGGAGAAAAATGGTGCATAGAGAACCTTTTTCGACAAAGATCATTGTCCAGAGATTCCTTGTGCAAATATTTCATTATTTGAATCTTACAATGAAATGTTCCATTATGCGGAGGAATCTTTTATTGCACGGTGAAAGCGCTGCACAAGGAAAACCTTGCTTAAAAAACTATAAACCTAAAAAACATAAATTAAATTAAATTTATAAACTACAAAAATTTATTTAATAATAAATTTTATTCACTACTCTATGCAATTGCAATTTTGCACCAAACAATCAAGGAAATTGAAAGTGATACTGAAAACTCTGCATAATGTATGCAAGTAATTAATTTAAATATGAACAAATTTCGAATTAGTACTATTATGTTTCCTTGTAAAAATATTTCATTGTACAAATATTTTAATGTGCAGAGAATAGGGACTGCGTGTTTATAATTCTAACCTAATTTCACAAATATAACTATAAACAAAACTTACAGTGTGGAGAGCTTTCATTGTACACAGTTTTCTACACACTCTGCGCAACCTTTACTCGATTGAATAGCGATATTTTTAATATGGATATGTGCATTATTTATTATTAAAATACTTCTAATAATATCACATTTTCACATTTTCCCATTACATAAAAGTTTCACATTTTCTGATTTGATGATATTTCACGTTTTCTACAATAATAGTTTTGATTTTTCTTTCGTGCCCCACACAATTATGCCATCTTTAATTATGATAGCACAACCTTTAATAAATCAATTAGAAAATTATTTGGTGCAGAGTGTGGACATCCATACAATCAAATTTTGAAAGCATCATCCTAATCCAGGTTCCTTCAGCTACGGAAATTATCCAAGATCTTTTACTTTTGTGATGTTAATAGAATTACATTTAAAAGAGCATAAAAGAACCATATGTGCATGCTTAAATAAGAGGAAACATAACGACGATCAACAAATCAAGAACATGACACATTTGATAACAAAGTTCACCAAGTGTGGGTTACGTCTCCAGGCCCTGTCTCAAGATTGTGGAAGTCGCTTCATTAATTGTTGCTAATGATGATGATGTACATGGTCTGTTTATTTTCTATAAAAAGAAAAATCACCCTCAACAAGAGTGGTTTTTCTTTCCATGAGACATTTTCCCTATAGTAACTCTCACCCAAAATGGGCTTTCCTTCAACATGACAAGATAACAAGATCTCACATAATGTGGCACAAATTATCCCTCGACATAGTGTTAAACAGGGATCTCGTCAATAATACATCTCATCAATAACAAAAGGAAGCACAACATAATTACATCATGTACCTCCACTACTGAATATGGACAAAAAATGGAGAGCCCAGCTGCTGAAACTCACATCGCCACTGAATTCCCGGCGCGAAAACATACAAAAACAACGATCCATTCATCAAATTATGAAAAACTCACCTTCTACACCCTAAGGAATATTCAAAGCATCTTGGATGATACCCTACTCATGGTTTCGCACCCATTGGCCTGCTCCTGGTTTCGCCAGATTGAAGTTTCGCCTCACCGTTCTGCCGCTCTCTACCCTGCGCTCCCCGTGCAAATGAAATATGACCGCTTAAATACATAGAGTTGAGCAGAGCCACCAAGAAACGAGTATGTGGCTCATTGCTGGCGGTGTTGACTAGGTTGGCAGAGGTCAGGGTTTGAATCCCTCGCCTCCCCAACATAGAAATCGTTTTTTGCATAATAGGCAAGCGGTTTGATTATTCCTTTAGTGTGGTTAACATGTGGCTTGTTGAAGGTTAGTTCCACAAATATTGTATTGATATATGTATGTGGTATATAGTTGGTGGGTGGGGTCCACTCCACGTGGCCTCGTCCCAATCCTTTTAATTATATTCAATAACCATAGTGCGGAGGTGGCAGGGCTGACAACCTATTACCCCTTAATATATTTTTTTTTAATTTTTATTTAAAATAACCAACATTTTTTTTATTTTGCTGATTTTAAGGGATATTAGGAAAATTATCTATCAACCAAATTCACCTGCTCTCGGGAGATGGATTTCATGCCCCGGTGTCGTTCAAATTATAGGACCCTTAAACATCGCTCACTGCCCACTTTGACCACAACTTCGACCAGATATAACTTCTCCATATGAACTCAGAATGGAGTGACGTTCACACCATTGGAATTAGGGCGATTAGCACTTGGATCTAATCCCGGTTTGAGAGAAATATGACCACATTGAATTTTGACCTATTTTGAGCCCTCTTGGACTTTTGAATGTCTGTGGAGCCACCTGGATCATTCCTCCCCGCAGAGGAGATTTTGGTCCTCCAAAAGCATGAACATAATCTACAATTGTCGTGTATATTGTCTGCACCACAAGTGTCCTAGAAGGTCACCCTTCCTTCTCCTTCACCTTTTTTCTTTGGAGCCATAGGCGATGAGCCGACACCTGCATCCTTTCCAAACCTGTAGTACAATATTTTGAAAATTACATGCTCAATTACATAGCCAACTATGACCAATTCATCCCATACTTGCCATGATTTTATAACACATACTCGGTGGTCAATTTTACATCAAAATGCAAACAATACCCCAGCTATCAATACAAGGCCAAAACATCATCGTTGCTTAACAAGCGATGGAAAACACATCATCACTTTTACAGTTATGTTGCAATGCATGATTTATAAAAATATGGCCATGAAAAGCTATCACATTTACAAAAATCATATCTTACTCAACAAATTGATCCCCGAAGAATGTGCCGGATTTGTTTGTTGAACACCTTCACCGACTAGTTTCTGCACAGGCGCTCTGTCCTCAAGACACTGCTCTGGATGGAAACTCCAACACGTGGCTCTTTGATGACCACCTCTATTGCAATGACTGCAAAAAGTATTCCTTCTCTATACCTGCTTAGCCTTCTTCCTTTCCTAATGTGGAGAAGGCCTTTCATGCCTCATCCTCTTTTGTGTTGTCATTCTATTCCAACACTAAGCAAATACATGGTTATGTAAACCAAAAAAACTGCATAGTTTTTGACGACATGATTTTCATTCATTATTAACAACATGATTGTAAATCAAAATGAAATTTATAATATTGAGACTTGTTATACCTTTCCTGGTTGTCTCTAGTGCAATTATGGCAATGAGAGTTTGCCTCAGCTCTTCCTTTGCAAAATGCACTATCATGGGATGATGGTGATGTTTTCCCATCATTATCTTTCCTCAATGGTTTAAACCATGTCTTGGAAGCCTCAAACTCCTTTGATCATTCTCCTTAGGTGTATCCAAAACCTATGAATTAAGGTCTTTGGGCGACCTCCAATGGTAGAGTCATTCCTTACCCATTAACACCAAGTCCTCCTCCTTTGTGCCCATCTTGGTAAGTGTTGGGTGTGGGGCCTGATTTTCATCCTAATTCAGAGGTCTTTGTTTTAGCCATATGTATACCCTAGGAAGACCGTAAACCCCTCGGGGTTTGGGGGCCAGCAGTCCCCCGGTAAGGGTTTCGGGGGCAGCGCCCCCAAAGCTAAAAACATATGTAAACTTGCCTTGTAAAATATTGTAATTTCTTAATCAATCTAGGCCATTCATTAGGAAATAAATGTGCTCAAAATAAAATTGTAAAATTCATTTGTAATGAATGGTTTGGGAGCTGCAAAAAAAATCCTTGGTATTATAATAACTAGAGACAAGAAAAATCGGAAATTAACACTGTCTCAGAATGAGTACATACAAAAGGTGCTGGAAATATTTAATATGCAGAATTAAAAAGAAGTTATTACACCTTTGGATAGCCATTTCAAACTTAGTAAGGATATGTACCCCAAGACCCAAGAATAAATGGATTATATGTCTAAAGTTACATATGCATCAGCAGATGGAAGCTTAATGTATGCAATGGTCTGTACAAGGCCTGATATTTCACATGCAGTGGGAGCTGTAAGAAGGTACATGAAAAATCCAGGAAAAGAACATTGGATGGAAGTGAAATGGATTCTCATATATTTGAGAGGTACTAAAAATCAAGCATTATGCTTTGGTGGTTCAAAAATTGCTCTACAGGGATATGTTGATGCAGATATGGCAGGTGATAGAGATAACAGGAGGAGCACTACAGGGTATGTATTTATTGTAGGTGGAATATTGTCAGTTCGGTTTCAAAAATGCAAAGTGTTGCTGCACTTTCAACAACAGAAGCAGAGTATGTTGCTACTACATAGGCTAGTAAATAAATGATTTGGTTACAAAGGTTTATGGATGAATTGGGTAAGAAGCAGGAGATGAGAAGGTTATACAGTGACAACTAGAGTGCCATTCATCCTACAAAGAACTCATCACTTCATTCCAGGACTAAACACATATAGCTCAAGTACCATTTCATACTATTAGTGTTGGAAGATGGACAGTTGAAGCTTGAAAAAAGACACACTAGCCATAATCTTGCAGATATGTTAACAAAAGTTGTAACCAAGGAGAAACTGAGATTCTGCTCAGTTTCAATTGGTATTCAAGTATGATGATGAATACAAGAAACAGGGAGGTCCAAAGTGGAGTCATTTTCCAACAAATGAAGCAACGGTGGAGTTTCTACAATCAGTCTCTAAGTGGGAAATTGTTGCGTGTGGAGCCTGATTTTCATCATGATTCGGAGGTCTTTGTCTCAGTCATATGTATACCCCAAGACTACTATACACCCCTCCACGCGAGGGGTGCGGGGGGGGACTTTTCCTCCCCACGGGGTTCTAGGGGGTTGATCCCCCCCGGCTGGGGGGTCCGGGGGCCATTGGTCCCTCGGCGGGGGTTTCAGGGGCAGTGCCACTGAAGCTAAAAACAAATATAAAATTTCCCTGTAAAATATTGTAATTTCATAGGCAATCTGGGTTGTTCATTAGGTGGATGATTTGATGGTAGAAGTTATGTTTAATGTAGGATTTTTTTCTCTAATAGGAAACCCCTCGTTTTGTATGAGGGTATTTTATTGTGGTTGTGTATTGTATGTGTATTATGTGTGAGAAACAAAAAGGGGGACTGTGAGAGAGAGTAGAGGATATTACAGCAGATCTGTTGTAGGTTGTGTCTCTTCATCTTGTTGGATAATATAAAATAAGGACTGGCTGTTCGAGGTGGACGTAGCCCAAATTAGGTGAACCACGTATATATATATGTCTCTCTTGTTTTCTATGTTTTCTGTGTTTCTATTTATACATATTTTATGTGTTCCATTGCTCTGTAATATACAATTTTTCTAACATTAAGGAGTCTCATGTCAGTGCCTGTAATGTGCACCTCCACATTTCCAATAGAAATAACATCATGTGAAGATGAAACTAAAGATCGATCAACATTTTTTACCTCATATGTCGATTCAGAGACAGGTGATGATGGCTTCTCTAAGCCTTCGTCGCGCTTCAACTCCTCCAATACCTCTTTCGTGGGTCGTAGCTGAAGTTGCAATCCCTACTTCTCCTCTTTCTCTTCTCCTAGAAGCCGCTTCAATTTAACATCCTATTCTTGAAGGCTCTGGTCGTTGTGCTTCAATTCTTCCAAATCCTCTTCCCCAACTCACAATTGAAGATGCAATATCTTCTTCTCCTCTTTATCTTCTTGTATAATCCTCTTCAATTCTTGAAGGCTCTTATTGATCTCCTCATTCGAATGATGAGAATACGATGAAGAAGAAGAATGATCACTCGAATATGTGGATGGAACATCATTCTCTGCTCCTTCTTTCTCCTTCTCATAAGCTTCATTAATTATTTCCACCATTTTGGATATCCCTAGGAAGGCCTCGTTCATTTATTTTTCATCCTCCATTTTTGCATGTTCAATCATTAAAACTTGCAGTTCACATCAGCGAGAAGACCGATCTGATACCAAACTTGATTCACGTTTCTTCAGCTACAAGATTTATCCAAGATATTTTAATTTTTTGATGTTAATAGAATTACATTTAAAATAGCATAAAAGAACTATATGTGCATGCCTAAAGAAGAGGAAACATAATTATGATCAGAAAATCAAGAACATGACACATTTGATAATAGAGTTCACCCAGTGTGGGTTACGTCTCCGGGCCCGGTGTCAAGATAGTGGTGGTCGCTTCATTAATTTATGCTAATGATGATGATGTACATGATGTGTTTCTTTGTCATAACAAGTTGAATCACCCTCAATGATAGTGGCTTGTCTCTGTTGGGGTTTCCATGTTTTGGCCAGGTTAGCAAGACCAAAAGATGAGACAACATCATAACCACTTTCAGACCGTAGGATCTAGCCCTCCTAGGTCCAGAGAGGGATCTCTCTATGATTGTCAAAAGTATATGTCTTTGAGGCTCAAATTTAAGATCTTAGGCTAGTTATAGGTATAGGGTTTGTTTGTTTGATTTGAGTTTGGTTGTTGGGAATCAGGAAAGAAGGGTTCTGTATAAGACAAGGATGAGCTAAGAGGCTTTTAGGCAAAGGAGAGATAGTTCAGATAAACATCAAGTCCATTGGGCAATGGATTCAGGAAAGGGTTTACTTGCTAATCAACACGTAGGTTTTCAGTTGGGCTAGTCATCTAAAGCATTGGATCCTAAAATGATAGTGTGGCATAGAACATTAATGATTGAATAGTGAAGGAAGGAAAACCATCCAATTTTGTCTATAGATCAGGTCATAGGTCATTTAACTCTAGACCTGCTTGGACATAATCAGAGGCAACTTGAGGGAACTTAGAAAAGTTTAACTAAAGTGAAAAAGATCCTAGTGAGACAGAGACAAAGTTCTATATCTCCTAGTGTTCTTAATTCATCCAATTGAATCCTATCAAGAACATCTAAAAATAGATTTCATTAATTCATACATCAGCTAGCAGGCAATAACATCCACTACACTGGCTAAATCAATTGAAATCAATCCTCAGATAACACATATAGCATAAAACATTGAAGGCAGGGAGAGCAGAAACATAGGGTACCTAGCAAGGGTAAATCCTATGCCAGATTTCTGATGCGTGCCAGAAGAAATGAAATGAAATGAAAATAAACACAGAGTCAGGAAAACATCACCGCAGCTTTAGATCAGGATCCAAAGAAATGTGCTTGTCATATTAAATAGCAAAACCAATCAAGTACATCATCACCAATAGCTTGGTATTCGATCTGAAAATAACCTCCGGCAGCCTATCTTACAAATTTACACAGAGAACTTGTCTCAAGAGAAACAACGAGCAATTCATTGATAACTGATCAACATCCTCTACAATATTTTCTCATGAGTTTTATAGCAGAAAGATGAACAGATGGGGTAGGTGGAAACTAAATGCAGCATTAAACTCCGAAAAGAAATAAGAGGGTCGAAGCCCATTCAGTTTAAATCCTGTGTATTGATGTCTGGCACTCTTTGGAAGAATGAGTGGTCTTCATCAAGTTTCCATTTAATCCAGGTATGTACATAATGTATTCTAGCTGCAGTACTCTGTAGTACCCTTGGTGAACTGAACAAAAAACAAATCACTGACTTCAAGTCTGCCATGCTGTGTAATAAATTTTTCTGGTAGCTTCGGACTGTGGTTAGGGCAGAAATTTCTTCAGGAACACAGTAGAGAATAAAAACGGCATGGGCACTCCGTCCTTCCTGAAGAAAAACATTATGTTGATGTGGACACCCTGATGATATGGTTTCCCGTGCATTTGACTTACTGATTGGTCCTTGGGGTCTTCGACCTGGTACTCTACCTTTGAATTGCTGGATTAAGGCTTTAAAATCTTCAATTTTACGCCTTAACTCTTTAATTCCCCCACTGATACTCTTTGTCGCTTCCACAACTACCTTTGGCTACAAAATCTATGTTTTAATAGATCTGGAGAAGTTTGACAGAGTTTTAAACCTGTCCTTTGATTACAGTTGTGTCAAAACACCTTCCCGGGCCTTTCTTCATTTAATTGGATCTCTGCACATGGCCTTTTCTTGCATTTTCTGTCACTGTGACAGACATAATAAGCTATGGCGGTTTTCCGCACTTTGAAAACCCTGTAAAATACGCAAACAAGTTAAGGAAATAATGAATGGGGGAGGTGGATGCAGTGCGGACGACGAAAATGGCCGTGCAGCTGGTAGCATGGTGGAATAATGTAGGGAGATGGCAGAGAAATGCAGCAGAATGGTGGAGAATGGTGGAAATGGCGGAGCGTAGAAAAATTAAATGTGAAAACTTAACATTTTGACTTTTGAATGCAATATGTAGGGGGACGGAGGAAGACGTGACTAAAACATGTGGAAAGGTGATGTGGAGGGAAATCAAATCTGGACCGTCCGATCTCAGGGGGAGATCGACGGCTGGGGACGCGTCGTAGGGCTACAGACGGGTGGGCCAGGGGTACGGTGGCCATGGGTTAACGACCGCGCATCTTTGTGGATCGACGGCCCCAGATCGAACGGTGCACGGCGGTATCGCTCCGCGTCCGTGGTCGAACGATAACGAGCGATGGGAGGGTGGTTTTTCTGTCGTACCAATGAAACGCGTCGTGCGATGTATGGAATCGTTGCGAAATGGAGAATACCATCGGCTCTCGGAAGGTGGTGCGATAAGAACCGGTGGTTTTCAAACAGTGAATGGGCGGGAGGCATGGGCAAAGCGGGAAATGCGAAGACCGTCTGGTCTACACAGATCAACGGCTCAGAATGCTCCTGACACATATTGAGATAAGTGTCTTCCGCCTTGGCGCCTGGTCTTGGCACGTGGTCCTGTGGAGGGAAAAGGTGCGGGGGCTGGCCGAAAGGTGCTAGACTGTAACATGTTTCAGAAATGGGTTTTTCGGCCCTTTTAACGCTTTTCAAGGGTAGGGAAAGGTAATGATAGAGGGAATAAGGGGGAATTAGGCTAAACGAAGGATGCAGGAATGATTTAAGGGGGTATGGGTATGATTTAGAAGGGTTAGAGGGTAATTTTGACAAGGGAGAAAGGGTTAAAATGGGGTATATTGCAGGGATACTAGGGGCAAATGAAGGCCTTTAGAGCACAATTTTTCCAATCAGAGAGGCTTCACGGTGGAAATCAGCAGAGGGGAGTGATCAATGGGCAGAGAGCATAGAAAGGTTTCAAGGATGATGTGTTTTCAGGGTAAATGCATTCCTTGAAAGCTCAGGAACAAATTTAGCCCCCGGCTTGCTTGTCAAGAAATTTATGGGGGGCTAATAGTGGCTCCACATGGGGATGGATTCTTCTTGAAGAAGTCAAGAATTCAGAAAATAAATCTTTGGTATAGGCCAGATGCCTGCTTCTTGGCACATCCCTTTCTTTCTTTGATTTTTCAGCCACCACAACATGAAGACATTACATCAGTAGAAAACTTTCCCAACCAATCTACCTACCCGAACTATAGTCCTAACATTTTCTTCTAGGGTGCATTTAGACTTGTAGACCCTTTACATCATTTATTTTTTACAAACAGGAAAATAAACCTATTCTAGTTCTACCCTTATTGCTCCATGAGACCAGATTAAACTGTTGGTCTCACATGTTTCTCTACCTAATCTAATATTTGTTGGGATTAAACTGTCCAGTAGATTTCTTCTCTACATTCTACAACAGAAATTTAAAAACAGACAAACTAGGATTAGACAGTCTAGTTTGTTGTAGATCCAAGGCATAAAGACAATTGCATATGGATAAAAGTTGCAGAAAATTGAACACAAAATCTCGAAGGCTTGAAATCTGAAACTTGAAAACATCCTTCTCTTCTTTTTGTGACTCAAGTTTTGAGCTTGTTAGAGTCACTTTCTTTTTATTTCAGCTCTGATTTTGGGCATGTTAGAGCTGATTCTTTTCTTCTTTGCTGGTCCAGATCATATTAGAGCCAATCTTTTGCACTTCAGAGGTTCATGCTTTGAGCATGTCTGAACCTCTCCTTTTTCTCCTTTTTTTTTTTTGAAAACAAAACACTGTAGTGGTATGTACCATGGAAAATGGAAACTGGAAATTTGGAATTAGCAGAAGTAGTGTTTGAGCATCCTGCCATTGACAGGACCCCCAAACAGCTCTGTACCATCTAATTCTTGTAGAAAAAACACATTTGGACCCACAGTGGCCTGGATGATGTATGGACCTTTCCACAAACTATCAAACTTGCCGTGCTTTCCTTTGTCTTCTCTCCTTGAGTCCCACTTCAGAACTTTATCTCCAATTTTGAAATCAGAGGCCTTGGTTCTCTTTTCAAAAAACTTCTTTATGTTTTCCTGAACTTTGATGGCTCTGCTATAGACCTCTTCCCTTGTTTGCTGGAGATGAATTGTTTGATTTATCCTTCTTATCATGTTGTCTTCTTCTGTCTGTATTTCTTGAACCAGTTTGATCACTGGTGCCCCAAGGCTAGTAGGAAATACTGCTTCTGTTCCCTAGACAAGCTGATATGGTGACATGCCAATGGATTTATTTGTTGTAAGCCTGTCAGCCCACAAAGCATGCACCAACTTCTTATGCCATGACTTCTTGTTCTCTTCAAGCAACTTTCTGATGATGCTTACCAGGCTTTTGTTTGATGACTCAGCTAACCCATTACCTTGTGGGTAATAAGCAGTTGAATGAATGAGTGCTATTTGGTACCTGTGACAAAAATCAACCATTTTCTTGGATCCAAAAGCAGCTGCATTATCAGTGATTATTTTTCTTGGACAACCAAACCGAGAGAGGATATGGTCTTCTAGGAACCTAATGATAATAGAATCTGTGGCATTCCTAGATGGTATGGCCTCTATCCACTTAGTGAAGTAATCTGTGGTTGTTAAGATCCATTTGTGTTGTGCAGAAGAAGCAAGGTGTATTTCTCCTATAAAATCTAAGCCCCATTGCATAAAGGGACCTTCAACAGTGATGGGTTGTAGGGGTAGAGGTAGGATTTTTCTCTTGACTTCAAAAATATGGCATTTATGGCAGGTAATTATCATTTTATGGATATCATTGAAGAGTGTAGGCCAGTAATAACCATCTCTGAGTATTTTGTTGGTAGTGGCTTTCCAGCTCAAATGGCCTCCACACTCTCCTGCATGGAACCCTTTGTTAACCCTCTCAGCTTCATTTTCAGGAAAACATTTAAGCAATAGGCCATTTTTACTCTTCCAGTATAAACATTCATTCAGAACACAGTAGTTTCTGGCTTTTAGTTTTAGGAATCTATCCTTTGTTTTTAATAGTTCAGGGGGGGAATTGAGGTGTGTAAGCACATACAGAATGTCAGAATACCAGGGAGAGCTCTAAAACTTCTCTTCAACAGTGGGATCAGGCAATCCCTGCTGCTCATCCAAGGCATCTACCATGTTAATGTCAAGGGCTTGCAGATTTGATTCAGCCATTAATTTAGCTAAGCCCTGACCTTTGATCAGTTTTGTGGGTTTTATCTCAAGGTCGTATTCTAAGATCACAGTAATCCATTTTCCCCTCTTCCCATCTGGGTCTTGGGACAATATATCTTTAACCACTATATTTGGCACATAGGCTATGGTGTGAGAATGTAGTATGTACACCCTAAAGTCTTTCAAGGCCTTAACTAAAGCATAGGCCTGTTTTTCCATTATGTTGTATTTCAAGGGTGCATCCCTGAGTGCTTTGATGAAGAAAGAAATGGGTTATTCCATTCCCTCTTAATTTTTCTGTAGTAGGACTGCAGCTACTGTATGCTCAAAGGCAAATGAAAAGATCAGGAAATCTTTTGAGAAATCTAGGCTGACTAAGACAGGAGCCTGGGTGAGTGCAAGTTTAAGTGATTCAAAAGATTTCTTAGCCCCAACAGTCCACTTAACCCCTGCACCTTTCTTTAACATGTTATTCATACTCCTGAGGTGTTCAGCTAAGTTGGGAATAAACCTCCTGAGGAAAATGATTTTCCCAATGAAGGATTGTAACTCTTTGATGTTTCTTGGATGTGTGATTTGTAGTATTCCCTCAACTCTTTGTGGGTCTATCCTAATCTCTTTCTCATATATGATGTGGCCAAGAAGCTTACCTTCTTGCAGCCCAAATACAGTTTTCTTAGGATTTAATGACAGACCAAACCTTCTACATTTTTCAAAAACCTTTATCAGATGTTTTAGGTGTTCTTCTTCAGTCTTGGAGTAAACTGTTATGTCATCCAGATAGATGACAATGAAGTGTCCTATTTCATCTAAAAAAGCTATGTCCATTGCTCTTTGGAAGGTTGCACCAGCGTTCATCAATCCGAAGGGAATTTTTACATACATAAAGGTGCCCCATGGAGTGGTAAAAGTTGTTTTGAGTTGGTCTTCTGGGAGTACTAAAACTTGGTTGTATCCTGAAAATCCATCTAACAGGGAAATCCTTCTTGAGCCTACTACTTTCTAAAGAATGTGTTCCATTCTTGGAAAAGGATAATTGTCTTTGAGTGAGGCTCTGTTAAGGTTTCTGGACTCTATGCATAATCTGATCTCCCCTGTTTTATTTCTCACAGCCACAAGGTTTGATACCCAATCAGAAAACCTAACAGGAATTATTATGCCTGCGTCATACATCTTCTTTATCTCCTTCTTAATTGCAGGCAATTGCTTTGGATTAATTCTGTGGAGTTTTTGTCTGAAGGGCTTCTGATTTCCTTTCAAGGGTATTTTGTGTTGTATGATATTAGTGTCATAGGCCTTTAAAACTTCATAGCTCCAAGCAAACACATCAATGAATTCTTTGAACAGGTCAATGTATTTCTTCTTCATGCTTGCAGGTAAAGACTTAGTCAGTTTAATCATTTTGGGTTTATCTTATGCGTCTATGTTGCATTCTTCAACGTCAGAGTCTGGGTGTTCTATCGTGGGCTTTTTTGCTACATCGTCAAAGTCAAAAAGATCTTCTAAAGGTGCTAGGCCTCGAGGTATGTTCTTATCTTTAGCCTGCAGCACCTCTATTTCCTCACCGTCTGCATTTTTACATTCCGTGGTCGAATTTCTAGCTTCTTCAATTAGAGTGTTTATTACTACGTTACAGGGTGTTTCTTCCTCATCTGGGGGATCCTCACTTGGGCAGCTATCGTCAGATCTTGAGTCTGAATCAGAAAATTCAAACTTGTTTCTACCCACCAGGAAATCTTCGATCTGTTTGTCTCCTTCAAACACCTGCTAATATTTTTTGTTATCTGGAACTGCAGGAGTGAATTTGGTCTGAATGATGATTTTTTGGTCGGTAGGAGTCTTAGGATATGACCTAGCCAAGCACGCTAATCCGTTTGCAATTACATTCTGACCCCTAGGGACAAACACTAGTTCGTATTCCACAAAAGTTTTCAATATATCCATGGCATCGTTCCTATATGCTATCATCCTAGGGTGTTTCGCTGTGTATTCACCATTCACTTGTTTGATAACCAACTCAGAGTCTCCCTGCACGGCTATCCTTTGGGCTCCTAATTTCTTCAACAGATTTAAACCCAGGATAAGAGCCTCATATTCTACAACATTATTTGTACATTTGAAGTGCAAGTTGACAGCATGGATTTTTGCGTAGTCACTCCCTGTATTACGCACCCACACCCCTGCTCCTACTATTCTTCTAGTACAGGACCCATCAAAGTTCATTTCCCACATGGGTTCATTTTTCGTTTTATCATCATTACCTTCCCTACAGCTGGGTTCGCCATTATATTGCGTTATAGGGTCTGTACTAAGCCGTGGGTTGTTTTGTTCATCATGAACTGTGTGGGGTTCAGGGAGTTGGCTAGATAGTTTTTTATGTTCTGTGCCTTGTCCATTCTGAGTTTTTGTCTCAATGCACTGTCCAAAGTTTTCATCTTCGATTTCCTCTAAAGTGGCCATTATGTCCAAATCCATGTTCTCCACCTCTCTGTTTGTATTTTTGTTTTCAGTTTCCGGTTCCTCCAAGGATTCATCATTACAAAGGATAAAGGAGTCTAGATCTGTGTGCACAGAGTACAGAGGAGAATTTTTAGGTTTCTCAGGGCTACTCACCAGGAATTTCATTTGAGCCTCTCTATACAGTCTTCTAATTTGGCCAAAAATAGGGATTGTGGCATATGAGCCATCCATCTGCATTGTACCCTGCAGCTTAGCTCTCCATGATCTGGACAATAGCATGCCATACTTAGGTGGCAGATCTGCCACCACAACATCCATGACCATACATTTTGCTGGAATCTGGGTTAAGCTCAAACATAAATCTTTGATCAGACCCAGGCATTTTACTCTGCTAGAGTCAAACGAATACAAATATTTGTAAGGGCAGGTTATCTCTAGGCCTAATCTCTCCATAACTACCTTAGGCATCAAGTTGTGTGAGGCTCCAGAGTCATGCATTGCATTGTGAAGTATCTTATCATGAATGTTGAGACTGATATAAAAAGGTGGAACTACCCCTTCCGGAAATTTTCCCTCTATCTTTGGACCAAACAGAAGGGTTGGTTGATCGTCGCTCAAATTGAAAGTGTCATTGTTTTCCCCTAGATGCAAAGCTTTCAAAATTTGGCCTTTATATACATCCTGAGTGGCCAGCTCAGAGAGTGGTACAAAGATTTTAATTTTTGCAATCTCACTTTCCAAGTTGAAAGTGGACTGACTCTTTGGAACGTTCAACTCTGTTTTGTCAGCCACTACCTCAGTAGCAGGCTCAGTGTGTTGATTCTCGTTATGTACATGATTGGTAACTGTTTTATCAGCAGCACTAACTGTAGTGCTAGTGCTGTTAGTAGGTTGACCTTGTTTTTCAGTGTTTAGGTTGTCTTTTTCTTTGTTTTTCCCAGAAATTTCAGCTAATGGTTTACTACTTTCAGCAGTCACTTTAGAAGCTTTCTCAGGTCTATTCTTTATGGTAACTTCAGAAGTCTTAGCTTTGGAATTTTCTTGTCTCTTTTTGCTTCTGAGTTCATATTGTTCTATGACCTGCATGATGGCATTTTCAAATCCAAGTCTGTAATCCTCAGATTCTAATATTTCCTCCTCCCAATATGGGGGTGAGGGCTGATCTTCCTCTGAATAACAGTTATGGATTGAGTTCTCTGTTTTAAACATGTTTATTGAGTTCCCTTCAGACTCTTCTATGATTCCCTCATCTTCATCAAGAAAGTTCTCTTGGAATGGGGGAATAACTTGCTGATCTGATTCTCTTTGTCTGTTGGGATTGGTGTTGTTTCTTCTAAAGTTTTGGTTCTGTCTTTTGTTCTGATTGCTAACTGTGACAACCATTTTTTCCATCATCTGCTGTAGTCTTTCCACGTTTTTAGATAGACAGTCATAATTGGGATCAGATGTGGAAGCTACAGTCTCATCTCTATATGTTACCCTTTTCTCAGCTCTCAGTCTTGCTCTTTTCTCAATCAAGTTGGCCTCTATATTCACTGCTCCTTTTTGCATGTCTTCTAATGTGTTGTATTCTTTCTCCCTAAGCTGATAGGCCATGTCAGCATCAAAGCCTTCAGGATATTTCGCTAGAGCCATTCCTTGGGGAGGTTTCATATGTGGAGGGAGAGCATTGTAAATGTTGTTAAATATTGTTGAGTAATCATAGACACTCTCTCCTACGTTTTTTTTAAGGTTCATGTATTCTGCTAGGAGTTGGCGAGGATTTGCCTTAACTTCCCATTTGTTTATGAAAGTTTGATATAAAGCAGGGAGGTCATGGATACTATTTGGGGATAGGCTTTTGAACCATTTCTTCACATCACCTCCTAAGCTTTGGGCAAAGATTCTGATTTTTACTGTATCTTCATCTATCTCCATGTAGTCAAAAGAAACTTCCATCTTATCTACATGTTGTTGGGCTGTGATGGACTCTTTTGCAGTGAAGTGTGGGATCTTTGATTGATAATCATTTGGTAGGGGCACTAGAGTCTGAGGTAAAACCAAAGGTGCATACCAGGCTGCCATGATGATATTCTGATGAGGTAAAGGGTTAGCTTGAGCAGCTGGTATATGGATGACAGGGATATGAGGACTATCTGAAGTCTATTGAGCATATCTAGGGTGGCCGAGCCCTAAATTTTGAAGGAAGTGAATATCATGGGGTGTAGATGGAGGGGTTTCACTGTCCCTAATGCATTTACCACTCTGAGATGGTGAACTAGGAAGCTCAAGGTCTGGCTAGTCTAAAACACTGAATGACCTAGTTCTAGGTATGTTGTTTTGAAGGCCTAGGTCAAAAAGAGGATCTAATAGAGCTGCAAGGTCTTCTGGTGCAGAGCTAGCTCTATGGAGATGGCTGGAAATAGTTGGTTTTCTGGATGCATGAGTTTTCTTGATGATACTCTCAGGGTTTTCAACTATTTCAGGTGGGTTTGGGTTAGGATAAGCTCTTGTGTGAATGGTTCTTGAAGCCAGAATGTTATTTTCCAACCAAGCAGCTTGACCTTACTTGTTACTTCTAATTGTGGTTGATGTTGTTATAGGGGCTGGTCTCCCAGTGGAGTCTTATATGAAACCAAGATAATCAGCAGGCCTACTGATCACTAGTGGAGTATTTGATCTTTGAAGAGCTATGGAGTCACCAGGTGGAAGGTTTAGGGTGTTTCTAGGAGGTACGTTGTCCACCATAGTGCTTGTGAAATATCCCTTTTCAAGGATATCCCAAGAACACAGCAAACTCTAACCAGAGATTGACTGGGAGGGAATTTACCAGATATGTCACCTCTGAAAAGAGGATGAGATCTGGAGGCTACCTGGCCCTTTCCAAACTCTGTCTAAGAGTGTGGGGTAAAACACAACAAGAGGTGAGTGGAAAGTAAGTGTAAGTGTTTTACTACCAACCTGACCAGAGATTGCAGGTTTTTGAATGCCTAAGAATGTTTAAGGTATAATGCACTCAGTACCCCAATGGAGTCGCCATTATGTTGGGGTTCCCATGTTTTGGCCAGGTTGGCAAGACCAAAAGATGAGACAACATCAGAACCACTTTCATACCTTAGGATCTAGCCCTCCTAGGTCCAGAGAGGGATCTCTCTATGATTGTCAAAATTATATGTCTTTGAGGCTCAAATTTAAGATCTTAGGCTAGTTATAAGCACAGGGTTTGTTTGTTTGATTTGAGTTTGGTTGCTGGGAATTAGGGAAGAAGGGTTCTATATAAGACAAGGATGAGCAAAGAGGCTTTTAGGCAAAGGAGAGATAGTTCAGATAAACATCAAGGCCATTGGGCAATGGAGTCAGGAAAGGGTTTACTTTCTACTCAACACGCAGGCTTTCAGTTGGGCTAGTCATCTAAAGCATTGGATCCTAAAATGGTAGTGTGGCAAAGAACATTAAGGATTGAATAGTGAAGGAAGGAAAACCATCCAATTCTATCTATAGATCATATCAGAGGTCATTTAACTCCAGACCTGCTTGGACATAATCAGAGGCAACTTGAGGGAACTTAGAAAAGTTTAATTGAAGTGAAAAAGATCCTAGTGAGACAGAGACAAAGTTCTAGATCTCCCAGTGTTCTTAATTCATCCAATTGAATCCTATCAAGAACATCTAAAAATAGTTTTCATTAATTCATACATCAGCTAGCAGGAAATAACATCCACTACACTAGCTAAATCAATTAAAATCAATCCTCAGATAACACATATAGCATAAAACATTGAAGGTAGGGAGAGCAGAAACATAGGGTACCTAGCAAGGGTAAATCCTATGCCAGATTTCTTATGCGTGCTAGTGTAGTGTACCTAGAGGGGATAATATAGGGTACAGAGGGAGGTACCCAAGGGAATAATATGATGTATTAATATAAGAATGATAAATAAATGGGCCATAGTTAATAAATAAAGTGGTTAACCCACTTTATGTAAGGGACCACATGTAGCAAGGGAATAAAGTGATAAGCCCATTGTATTGGATGTATGGTATTGAGAGACCCATGGTAACTACCCATGGTATTGCATGTATGAAACCTATAAAGAGGTTAGAGTTTCTCCATTGAGAGATGTCAAGGATTATTGTATGGGCAAGCATATGGCTTGTGGAGTGATCTCCTTCCTTAAGGAGTGAATGTATGGTGTTGCCCTACCTTAAGGGTTTTGATATTAATGAAGATCTGAAGTTTTATCTTCTATGGTGTTATTTCTTGGGCATATTTTCCATTTCTATACATTTTCTTGTCAGATCTATTACAAGTGGTATCAGAGCACTTTCTTGGGCAGAGTTTGGAGATTTGTTTTTTCATTTTTTTGCAGGAAATTTTTGGGCGGCGAGTTTGTAGAGCAGATCTGGAAAATTGGTGAAATTTTTTTCAGAAATAAATATCAGATCTGGATTCCTTGCGGAAAAATACCCAATTTCAAAAAAAAATCAGTCGAATCGGAGTCCGGATGAGGGAGTTATCACTGATTTAAAATCAGGCATTTTTTCAGAAATTTTGTGACGCCGGGGCAGTTGCAGCGCAAATCTGTGTTTCTAGAGTGCCTAGATCGGGATTTCAGTCACATGGTTAGATGCAGAATGGCTATTCAATTTTCAAAAATAGGTTATATTAAGGATTCTGAGTTATATTGACCGAGTAATGTCCAATTTAAATTTTTGCCAAAGTAAGTGATTTTCTTCAAAACCCTTACTTTATTTTATGGATTCTCGCAAGATGAAGTTTACAGGAAAAGATGATGACCCTACTATTGAAGATTTTTTACAACATCTCAAGGCTCAATATGCAAGTTTTTGGATATGCTCCATAGGGCTTCATATGAAAGATGAGGCAAATAAATGGTGGACCTCACTTGACAGCTCAGTGAGGAAACTTCCCGAGAAAAAACTTGAAAAAGTCCTTTTGGACAAGTGGTCTCAAGCCAGAAAGAAGGATAGCAAGAGCCATAAAGACTTATTTTCTACTAATATTTCCATATTACAGATTCATGGAAGTATTCAAAAAGAGAACATCGTTGTGTCTATCATTCCTAGTTGCAAGCATAATTGTATCAATGTGAATTTGGCTAAAAAATTGCAAGTTCCAGCAAAGCATATTGAAAACACACAGGTTGATAATGAAGATGTTCAAATTTATAAAGATTTGAAGATTTCTATGGATAAGTATGTGTTGCATTCTGATTTTTATGCTTCAAATATGGTTGTTGTGGATGTTGTTTTGGGACATCCTTGGATGGAATCCGTTGGTACTGTCAATTTTAATGTGCAAAAGAAATTCATGAAGCTCTAGTATAAAAAGAAGAAAATTACATTGCACGATATTTGCATTAGGAACCATGCAGAGACCGAGGAAGAAGAAGCAAAAATATCTAATGACGCAGACACATCAGATGATGAGCCTTTGATGGTAGACAACCAAACACAGACATCAAAGCAAGTACCAATAAAGGAACCATACACCACTCCATCACCAATCATGGAGGAATTAAGGAAAGATATTACATCAGTTAAAGCTTCAACATATCACCACCCGCATCACCCAGCAAGACAACAACTAGCAAGGTGGCAACGAATTAGCAACAAGGACAACAACCCCTGGACAACACATCGAGAGGTGCGACGATCCACTAACAACACATCAACAATGAAGAACCACCAGAACCCGCTTCCATCTCAAGCGAGCAAGGCACCGACTAGATCAAGTGTTCACCTTTCCCTTGGATGGCTAGATGCACATGAATGGTACTAGTGGAATACTCTTTTGAGTAGATCTTATTATTTGTGTTCTTCTCATGTTTCGGGGACGAAACATGTTTAAGGGGGGTGTAATGTAGTGTACCTAGAGGGGATAATATATGGTACAGAGGGAGGTACCCAAGGGAATAATATGATGTATTAATATAAGAATGATAAATAAATGGGCCATAGTTAATAACTAAGTGGTTAACCCAATTTATGTAAGGGACCACATGTAGCAAGGGAATAAAGTGATAAGCCCATTGTATTGGATGTATGGTATTGAGAGACCCATGGTATTGCATGTATGAAACCTATAGAGGTTAGAGACTCTCCATTGAGAGATGTCAAGGATTATTGTATGGGCAAGCATATGGCTTGTGGAGTGATCTCCTTCCTTAAGGAGTAAATGTATGGTGTTGCCCTACCTTAAGGGTTTTGATATTAATGAAGATCTAAAGTTTTATCTTCTATGGTGTTATTTCTTGGCCATATTTTCCATTTCTATACATTTTCTTATCAGATCTATTACAGCTAGAAGAAACGAAATGAAATGAAAATAAACACGAATTTAGGAAAACATCACCGCAGCTTTAGATCAGGATCCAAAGAAATGTGTTTGTCATATTAAATAGCAACACCAGTCAAGTACATCATCACCAATAGCTTGGTATTCGATTTGAAAACAACCTTCCTCAGCCTATCTTACAAATTTACACAGAGAACTTGTCTCAAGAGAAACAACTAGCAATTCACTGATAACCGATCAACATCCTCTACAATATTTTCTCATGAGTTTTATAGCAGAAAAATGAACAGAGGGGGTAGGTGGAAAATAAATGCAGCATTAAACTCTGAAAAGAAAGAAGAGGGTTGAATCCCATTCAGTTTAAATCCTGTGTATTGATGTCTGGCACTCTTTGGAAGAAAGAGTGGTCTCCATCAAGTTTCCATTTAATCCAGGTATGTATCTAATGTATTTAGTACCCTTCGTGAATTGAACAAAAAACAAATCACTGACTTCAAGTCTGCCATGCTGTGTAATAAATGCTTCTGGTAGCTTCGGACTGTGGTTAGGGCAGAAATTTCTTCAGGAACACGGTAGAGAATAAAAACGGCATGGGCACTCCGTCCTTCCTGAAGAAAAACATTATGTTGATGTGGACACCCTGATGATATGGTTTCCCATGCATTTGACTTACTGATTGATCCTCGGGGTCTTCGACCTGGTACTCTACCTTTGAATTACTGGATTAAGGCTTTAAAATCTTCAATTTTACGCCTTAACTCTTTAATTCCCCCACTGATACTCTTTGTTGCTTCCACAACTACCTTTGGCTGCGAAATCTATGTTTTAATAGCTCTGGAGAAGTTTGATAGAGTTTTAAACATGTCCTTTGATTACAGTTGTGTCAAAACACCTTCCCAGGCCTTTCTTCATTTAATTGGATCTCTGCACATGGCCTTTTCCTGCATTTTCTGTCACTGTGACAGACATAATAAGCTATGGCGATTTTCCGCACTTTGAAAACCCTGCAAAATACGCAAACAAGTTAAGGAAATAATGAATGGGGGAGGTGGATGCAGTGCGGACGACAAAAATGGCCGTGCAGCTGGTAGCATGGTGGAATAATGCAAGGAGATGGCGGAGAAATGCAGCAAAATGGTGGAGAATGGTGGAAATGGTGGAGCGCAGAAAAATTAAACGCGAAAACTTAACATTTTGACTTTTGAATGCAATATGTAGGGGGGCGGATGAAGACGTGACTAAAACACGTGGAAAGGTGATGTGGAGGGAAATCAAATCTGGATCGTCCGATCTCAGTGGGAGATCGACGACTGGGGACGCGTCGGAGGGCGACAGACGGGTGGGCCAGGGGTACGGTGGCCATGGGTTAACGACCGCGCATCTTCGTGGAGCGATCACCGTTGGATCAACTGCCCTAGATCGGACAGCGCATGGCGGTGTCGCTCCGTGTCCATGGTCGAATGATAACGCGCAATGGGAGGGTGGTTTTCTTGCCGTACCGATGACACGCGTCGCATGATGTATGGAATCGCTGCGAAACGGACAATACCGCTGGCTCTCGGAAGGTGGTGCGATATGAACCAGTGTTTTTCAAACAGTGAATGGGTGGGAGGCATGGGCGAAGCGGGAAATGCAAAGACCGTTTGATCTACACAGAGGAACGGCTCAAAATCCTCCCGACACATATTGAGATAAGTGTCTTCCGCCTTGGCGCCTAGTCTTGGCGCGGGGTCCTATGGAGGGAAAAGGTGCGGGGGCTGGCCGAAAGGTGCTAGACTGTAACATGTTTCGGAAATGGGTTTTTCGGCCCTTTTAACGCTTTTCAAGGGTAGGGAAAGGTAATGATAGAGGGAATAAGGGGGAATTAGGCTAAACGAAGGATGTAGGAATGATTTAAGGGGGTATGGGTATGATTTAGAAGGGTTAGAGGGGAATTTTGACAAGGGAGAAAGGGTTAAAATGGGGTATATTGCAGGGATACTAGGGGCAAATGAAGGCCTTTGGAGCACAATTTTTCCAATCAGAGAGGCTTCATGGTGGAAATCAGCAGAGGGGAGTGATCAATGGGCAGAGAGCATAGAAAGGTTTCAAGGATGATGTATTTTCAGGGGAAATGCATTCCCTTAAAGCTCAGGAAAAAATTTATCCCCCGGCTTGCTTGTCAAGAAATTTATGGGGGGATAACAGTCTCTGCACAAGATGTTTTCCCTACAGGAACTCTCACTCAAAATGGGCTTTCCTTCAACATGACAAGCTAACAAGATCTCACATAATGTGGCAACAATTATCCCTCAACATAGTGTTACATAGGGATCTCATCAATAATACATCATCTCAGCAATAACAAAAGGAAGCACAACATAGTTTCATCGTGTACCTCCACTTATAAATATGGCCCAAAAATGGAGAGCCCAACTACTGAAACTAGAGTCGCCATTGAATTCCTGGAGAAAAAAATGTAAAAAAACGACTATCCATTCGTCAAATTTTGACAAAGTAACCTTCTGCACCCTAGGGAATCTTAAAAGAATCTTGGATGATACCCGCTCAGGGTTCCGCACCCATTGTCCTGCTCCTGGTTCCACCAGATCGAAGTTTCGCCTCACTGTTTCGGTGTTGTATGCCCTGCACTCCCCATGCAAATGAAATGTGACAGCTCAAATACATATTGTTGGACGGAACCACCAACAAACAAGTATGTGGCTCGTTGGTGGTGGATCCGACTAGTTCGGCAGAGGTCGAGGTTCGAATCCCCCACCTCCCCAACATAGTAATCGGTTTTTACATAATAAGCAATCGGTTTGATTGTTACTCTGGCGTGTTTAACATGTGGCTTGTTGAAGGTTATTTCCATCGGTTTTGTATTGATATATGTATGTGGTAAATAGTTGCTGGGTGGGGTCCACTCCACATGGCCTTATCCCAATCCTTTTAATTATATTCAATAAACATAGTGCGAGGGTGGCAGGGGTGACGACCCGTCACACCTTAATATATATTTTTTTAATTTTTATTTAAAATAATCAACGCTTTTTTATTTTTCATATTTTAAGGGATATTGGGAAAATTATCTATCCAACAAATTCTCCTGCTCTCGGGAGCTGGATTTCATGCCCCGGTGTCAGTCAAATTATAGGACCCTTAAACATGGCCCAATGCCCACTTTGACCACAACTTTGACCAGCTCTAAATACTCCATATGAACTCAGATTGGAGTTTCATTGGCATCATTGGAATCAAGGCGACGATCACTTCAATTTGGTCCTACTTTGAGAGAAATCTAACCACTTTGAATTTTTGACCTATTCTGAACCCTCTTGGACTTTTGAGTGTCTCTAGAGCCACATAGATCACCTCCACACAATGGAATTCCTCCACGCTCCTGCAGAAATGCCTAATTCACAAAGATAACCATAAATAAATCTTAAATTTTTTATAGAGTTCATTGTGCAAAGAGATTACATTGTATAGAGTTTTTTTTGCACTCCATTCAACCTTTACTTAATTGACTAACGATATTTGGAAGACAGAAATATGGATTATTTATTATTAAAATATTACCAATATTATTGGTATGGGTCCGCTGCTTTCCTCGATGGTATTGCAAATAGCAATATACATATCGATATTCGCCATAGGGTTTTAACTTCTTCCTAAAGGAACTTAATACCATAGTATTTTTTTATAAATTTATGTGAAAGGTTTGTGATTGTGCAAAATGGGGATATCCACACAATGAAAGCTTGAAAGCTTCCTTCGCACAATGGAATTATTGCAAAACCCCACACATGTCTGATTACACAAAGATAACCATAAACAAAGCATTCATGCTTTGTGCGGAAATATTTCATTACAACCTTACCGTTATTACATTGATTGGTTGAGTGCATAATATCATGCTATCTCTGTTAACCTCAACCAATAAATATATTGTATTTATTTACCATAAAAAATTTTATTTCACTTTCATGCTCCACACATTATGCCATATTTCATTATGAAAGCACAACCTTTAATCAATTAATTAAGAAATTATTTAGTGTGGAATGTGTATGTCCACATAATCAAAGCTTGAAAGCATCCTCCACATAATGGACTTTCTCCGCACTCCAGCAGATATGCCAATTTCACGAAAATAACCATAAAAGAGCTTTCATTGTACAAAGTTTTCTCCGCACTATGCACAACCTTTACTGAATTGACTAGCGGTATTCAGAATATGAAAATATATATTATTTATTATTAAAATAGTACCAATGATATCGTATGGGTCCATTTCTCCCTCAGTGGTATTGAAATAGCGGTAGACATATCGATATTTACAATGTGCATTGCATTTATTCCTAAAGCCACTTAATAACATAATATTTTTATAAATTTTGTGATTAAAAATCTTGTTTATGAGTGTGAGCATGTATAAGTTTTGTGAAATATTTTTCATTGTGCAGAATGTGTAGGTCTGCACAATGAAATCTTGAAACCTTCCTCCACACAATCGACTTCTTGCACAACCCCGCACATATGCCTGATTACAAAAATATAACCATAAAAAAAGCATCGAATGTTTGAATAGCTTTATGCGGAAATATTTCATTACAAACATATTGTTATTACATTGATTCCTAGAGTGAATAATATCATGTTATCTCATTGAGCTGATTGGCCACTTAAAGGTATGTGGAGCTATGAACGTTTGTGGAATGATGTGTTGAGGACAGGGTATGTGCGGCAGAACGGGGATGTAGAGGGAACTTTAATTAATTTAACTATGAAAAAATTTTGAACTAATATTATTATGTTTCATTGTATGAAATTTTTTAATGCAGCAGATGATGGGTATGTGTGGGAAAACGGGTGTGCATAGATAACTTTATTCGGCAGGGATCATTGTACATATCTTCCTTGTGCAGATATTTCGATTGTGCAGAGCTTACAATGAAAAGTTTCATTATGCAAAGGAAGATTCTTCCGCACAGTGAAAGCTCCACACAAGGAAATCCCCACTTAAAATATATAAACCTAAAAATTATAAATATAAAATAAAGTAAATTAAATTTATAACCAAGTCAAATTTATTTAACAATAAAATTTATTCGCAGTTCAATGGAACCACAATTTCGCACCTAAAAAACAATAAAATCGAAGGTAATATTTGAAACTCCACACAATGTTGATGTGTAAATAATTTAACTAATAATGAACAAATTTTGAATTAGTAATATTATGTTTCCTTGTGTAAATCTTTTGTTGTGCAAATATTTTACTGTGTGAAGGACGGGGATTGTGTGTTTATAAATATAACATAATTTCACAAAGATAACCATAACAAAAAAATACAGTGCTTATGTGAAGAGTTTTCTGCAAAGAGATTTCATTGTGTGAAGAGCTTTCATATTACACAATTTTGTCCACACTCTGCATAACCTTTACTCAATTGAGTAGAAATATTCGAAATACGGAGATATGCATGATTTATTATTAAAATATTACCAATAATATCGTATGGGTCCATCGTTTAAGTAAATTTATAACTTTAATCTAATTTCACAAATATAACCATAAACAACGCTTACACCGCTTATGCGAAGAGTTTTTTGTGAAGCGTTTTCATTGTACATAGTTTTCTCTGCACTCCACACAACCTTTACTCAATTGACTAGCAATATTTAGAATACAAAGATATGCATTATTTATTATTAAAATCTTACCCCTTTGTGTCGCGAGCTTTCTAATATTTAATCAATTAATTAGCGGTAGAGGAAAGGACTATGTTGCATCACAGTTATTCCCCTTGTTTCTATTGCAATGTTTTCATAATATTGATTCACTTAGCACCTTGAGCTTTTTTACATTGACCATGTCATTGGTATAATGTTAAAGGTTGGTGGTGTGTTCATTTTAGGTCATTGGAGGTTGTTGATATTATGGTGATTACATTCTTCTTGGACTTGCATTTAAAAATAATGGTTAACATTTAATTTATCACAACTAAAAAAAAAAATTAACATTCATCATTAAATTTTAAAAAAAAATTATGTTTTCTCATTGCAGTTATATTTGGACTTTGTATCACTTATACACTTGCACACTACCATATTATTTATTTATATATGTTGTTTGAAGTGAACATGGTGGAGAGTTATCATAAGCATCATGAATTTTATGTCATGACTTAGTGGCAATACTCATCGATACTTATTGGTGTTGATGGTTGCAACCTTAGGTAATTAGTTCAGAATTTATGTGTGATCATTAGAGCATTTTGATATTCTTTAGTGTTTATTAACAATGGTATGTGCTATTCTTAGCACAATTACTTCAATGTTATTTAAGCATCCCAATAGCAATTTCCAAATTTCCAAAGGAAATCACATTAACAGCAAAAGTAGATAGAAATGAAACAAAATGCAGAAGACAAGCCAAGACAAGAGGACACCATATTTGGCAGATGCTAGGGAAAATCCCCAATATGGGGGAAACCCTTTAATAAATTATTCTTATTATTATATCAAAAGTTCAGCAGAGAGAGAGAGAGTACAAAAGTCAAATTGACTTGCCCAATTCAAAATTAAAACATCCCTATCAATTTCTGCAGTCAACTATAATAAAACTTTAGCCCTAACAGAAAGTCAATGTCGATCAAATCAGTAATAAATCATCCTCAAAAATATTGGTCTTCCCCAATCAAATTCAGCCTAATAAGGAGGTCAAAGTCAACCCAAAACATCTTGGTCAAACTTGGTGAAAGGAGAGAGAAAATCTATCGTAATTGTTTGCGGTCAAACAACATTCAACGCTCATCAAACTGCCTAGATTTCCTCAATTTTTGTGCCCAAAAATGCGGCCTAAAAAATAAAACTTCTGGCCAAAAAAACGCAGTTAAACTTGGTCAACAATCCCTCGGTCAATGCTAGTAGGGTAAGTTTCTTAGATCAAACACCAAAGGTCACCACTCACAAATAGATCACAAATCAGTACACCAGTATTTGACGTGGTTAAAACCCTCAAAGAGGGAAACAGTCCACATCCTGAGCCAACGCGGCCACTTCAGGAAATTTATTAATATAAATAAAGAAAAATTACATAATATTCTCTCATAAACAGTTACCAGATAAATGACCCTCCATGCTCTTTAAATAGAGATCATGGACCAATTGGGTGTTAAGCCATAGATCAAGTGTCGGTAATACCGAGGAGAGAATGAACCATATGATCATACATATCGTGACCGTCAGATTATAAGTTACAAATGTTCACAATAAAGAAACACACTTTACCTAACTCTATGCTAGACCAATTTATACTTAACTATTTCCTATGTGTCAAAATATCCTAACATTCCCCCTTAAGAACAACTTGGGATAGGATTGAAGGATTTACAAAGGTGACACAATAGGAAATGAAGGAGGCGTTAGAGCCTATCCACCCTTAATGATAACTTTCCTGAAATCCAATCATAGATTGAAGTTTGGTAAACTTCACTTTTATGAGAGCCTTTGTAAAGATATCGGCAACTTGATCATTGGTCAAACAATACTGCACTTCAAGAACACGATCGTGAATGAGCTTTCTAATGAAGTGTATGTGTAGCTCAATGTGTTTCATGTGTTGAACCAGATCTTTGTATAACTGAATGGCACTTTGATTATCACACCAAAGTGTAGTTGGATGCTGCTGATGAAGACCAAATTCAGACAGGATCTAACAAAGCCACAGGGCTTCTTTGCTAGCTTCAACTGCACCACGATACTCTACTTCTGTCGAAGAAAGATATATGGCACTTTTTTTCTTACAAGATCATGTAATAGGTCCCAAACCAAGAGTGAATACATATCCTGTAGTAGAATTTCGATCATCAAGGTCACCAGCCCAATCAAAATTAGCGAAACTAATCAACAATGGAGATGCTCCTGCATTGTAATGAATCCTGAACTAAATTGTACCTAGAATATATCGAAGTATTATTTTAGCTGATTTCTAGTTGTTAGCCACCTACAAAATTTGACAAAGCAAACAGGTGGCTAAATGGTTTCAAAGTCTTCAAGAGGAACATTTTCATTGAAAATATGCCATTCCTGAAGCCTTCATATGTTTTTTGTCCTCTGAAGCAATCCTAAATGTTGTGCCCATCAAAGAGCCTCACTGATTGTGAAAGAAAAAGCCTCCATTTGCCCTATTTTACCCCCTCCAAATCCCTCATTTCACATCCTCATTCCCTCATAAAATCCCCCAAAATATCCCCATTTGACCTTCTAACACCCTCAAAACCCTGTTTAAACCTCATATTATGCCTGGTCTACTCTAAAATGCTTTTTTCCCCTTACCAGAATCCCTCATATGGCCTAAAAAGCACTAATTTTTGCCTAGAAAAAACCAAGTTGCACTATATCAGTCTTTAGCCCCTGAGGGCTTATATTCTATAGCCCTGTTCTTCATATGACCCTCAACCCGCAACCAAGCGCTAAGAAGACCAAAAATCCCCTGAAAAACCTGAAAATCTCTTTAAAAAGACTTTAAACACTTGGCCTGCTCTATTTGGAATTTAAGCCCCTGAGGGCTTATGTGGCTTAAACCCCCTTCCATGAGACCTATACCTCAATGCCCAAGCGCTGAAATCCTTTGAAAAACCCCAAGCAGAGCGCCTTTTTCTTGTTTTATTCATCTCTGACAAATAAATAATATCGGTCGACGTGCACCGTTGATCTCTATAGATCGACAGCTATGAAAAATCGAGCGTTTCCCCTTTCCATTTCCCCATTCATTCAACTCCATCCTGAGAAGTGATCACAGCCACCCGTTGAACAGATCCAACGGCTGTGGTTAAGCCCGACGAGCCCGATGGCCCATACAACAACGCCGCCGATCCATGCAATCTGGACCATCCATACGCTAGATCTGACGGCTGTGAATGAACCCAATGGCCCACTTCCACTCACGCATCTCCGTAGATTGTGCTCGCACCTCCACCATAGGATCTCACCGCACCACATCTGACAGTTCATAGGCATATCACGCAGATTTATTGTCTCGGCGTTAACGTTTAGAAGTTGCACGATATAGGCGGTTTTCTATCGCCACGTGGCGAATGCTGAATGGAATCGCGTGATTTATTTCAAAACCACTTACTTCCTTCGGACCCGTGTGATAACCACCATGGTTTGCCGATACCACCCTTCGCATTGTATTCACAGGATAAATCATGGTCGTTGATCGTTTTGATCCGACAGCCCAGATTTAACCCCGACTTTTCCCCGTTCTCATTTCAACTAACCCCATTGAACAATTGCCACTGTCCGCTTATCTGATCCAATGACCATAATTTAAATTCACCCCATCCATTCATCTCTTCATACATCCTCCCAGTAGCCCCATCGTGCGACGACAACCGTTTATCTCTATGGTTAGATCTAATCTAACGGTCTAAAATCCACCTCGCCTCCAACCTTCATCAGACCCTGATTTCACCATTCTGCCCCGATTTTCGCCATTTCTTCGCCTAAATCCACCTCTTCGCCATCGCCCACCTATCCTCCACGGGCCTCCACAGTTTTTCCCTCCCACTCCCCAAAGGATTTTTTAATGTGTTTTTCGTGTTTTTGCAGGGTTTCAGATAATATAAAATCGCTCTCTATCTCACGATCATAGACAGGGAAAATAGAGCACATGAAGACTTTTGTAGAGACAGAGATTGCAGCGAACGCATCAGAAGGGGTTTTAAACATGATCTCCATTAAAGATAAGTGTTAAACCCTCGTTCTAAACCCTATTGCGCCATTGAACCTGCACGGACCCCAGAAACAATCAAAGGAAGTGGCAAAGTATATCAGTAACAAATTAAAGGATTAAAAGCATGATTATGGAAGATTAAGAACGTGATCCAGATTGTAAAAGAGTTAAAGACACAGTGAAGACTGGAAAAGAAGACCAAGGCCTAATTAGGCCTAAAGCACAGACATGAAAGTGAATTAAAATGTTTTATGAAAAGGCAAAGACATCTGTCAATCCGAGAAAGCCTCCACCACCACAGCAGAGGCCAATTGAACCCTCACTAGCACCAAAAGCCAATTTTATCTAGCCACCAAAAGACACCTGCAGCCTCACAGAATTCAAAGAAGGCTTAATTAATGCAAGAACAAAAGATATTAGCCTAAATACAACTGAACAATTAATGCAAATCAAGAGAGCTCATTTCTAATTGTCAACAAAGTGATTTTAAATATAAAAACAACCCAGGAGTCAATCTTTTCAACCATTAAGCCTCGAAAAGCAGAAACAGAGTTATGAAACTGAGTCACAATTGAATGCATTCCTGTCTTGTGCCTTGCCTGGTTTTCAAAGGCCAGGAATTGCATTAATGATGGAATTGATAATACTTGAACCTTAGAAATCCTCCTGCTTCTAGATTTTCTTATAAATTCTCCTTAAGGACCACATTGTAATGGTTGGTCTCTGGATATTTGATTGCATGTAATAGTTTTCTGAAGCTTCTGAAGTTCTATTTGCAATTGAAGATACATAAATTGAAATGATAAGTTTGAAGTTGTATAGACCCACCAGGCTTGCTTATTGTAACTGGTTTGAACATCAAATACAAGCTGTTGATTTATTGGATCCTGATCTATTGTCGATGGTGATGTTTTCTTATTTGTCAATTGTTATTTTTCTTTGTGAATTTTCACTTTGTTCACTTTCTCTGATAAAGAACAGTAAATATAGAGCTAGGATTTACTCTTAACAGTACCCTACTCTTACTGATAAGCTCTATCTCTATGTTTTCTTCCCTTTGAAAGTTTTCCTTAAGAGTACATTGTAGCAGGTTGGTTTCAAAGCACTGGCCTGTTCTTAGATTGCTCTTTGTCATTATCATCTGTGTTTCCTTATAGATTATGCTGAAAGCAGGATAGGTTAGAAGTCCTTACCTGATCTTAAGCTTTTCTAACTGTTTTTTAAAAAAAAATCTGACTGAAAGTATTTCAATGCAGGCTAGTTTCAAAGCACTTACCTGATCTAGGATTACTTTTATGTTTTCTCTTAAGTGCATGCCAAAGCAATATAGTTTCAAAGCACTTACTTGATCTTAGGTTGCTCTGTATTTCTTCATTCGTTTGTTTCTTCATTTCCTTTTGTTCCATTCCATAGATCCAACTTAAGAGATCCTTTGACATAGATGACTTGCCCCATGGATTACTCTTGAACCTTGTTGTCCAATTAAATCCTCTTATGACTCCATAGACCAATGGTTAAAGCTGCTTTCTGCCTATCTTATCAGCTGAATCATTCCTTCACTTGCATACGCCTTCACCCTTTATTTGAACTTCCTTCACCTTCCATGTCCTTGCCCAACCAAAAACAAACAAAAACAAAAAACCCATACTCTTCATAACTAGCCTAATATCACATTTCAAGCCTTAAAGATCACATCTTTAAACACACTTATAGAGAGATCCCTCTCTGGATTCAGGAGGGCTAGATCCTAGAATCCCAAAGTGGTTCATATGTTACCTCTGCATTTTGTATTGCCAAACTTGCAAATTACAAAGACCTAACATTCTGGCGACTCCACTGGGGGATTTTGAGTAAACTTCACCCTAGGATACCTTTAGGATCTCAGGAAGACCCCCCTTGATTCAAAAATCATTTAAGTTTGGTAGTTAAATCACTGTGGTGGACAGTAAATCTCCTTCAAAACATTCTAAAAGCCTCCACCTGGTGACTCCATAGTCCTTGAATGACCAAAAGACTCCACTGGTGATCAGTAGGCCTGCTGATTATCTTTGTTTTCACAAGACTCCACTGGGAGACTAGTTTCCATTGCAACATCATCCATTTTAAAGGAAACACATAGGATTAAGCTTCTTTGTTTGAAGATTTTCTTCCTCTTAGAGACTGTCATATCTGGCTAACCTTCTTCATTGAGATTGTCATACATACTGGCTTCAAGAACAATCCACACCAAGGCTTATCCTAATCCTAACCCCCCTGCAATAGTGGAAAACCCTGAGAGTATTATTAGAAAGCCTTTTTCGTCTAGGGACCCAACTATTGTTAGACACATTCATAGATCTAATTCAGCACCTGAGAACCTTACAGCTCTATCAAAAACTCAGTTTGATTTAGACTTACCAAGCAATTCACCAAGAACTAATTCATTCAATAGTTTAGACCAGACAAACTTTGAGCCTTCAAACACACCCCCTCATAGTGCTCAGCATATTGGTGACAGAGGAACCCCACCATCCACACCTCCTGATATACATTTCATCCAAAACTTGGGACTCTCTCACCCCAGATCTGCTCAATAGTTTGCTGCTGGTCCTATCTTTTTTGTCACTCATATACCTGTTGCTCAATTCCATCCTTTACCTCCTCAACACATCACATGGCAGCATGGTATGCTCCCTTAGTGCTACCATAGCCTTTAGCTCCTTTACCCAATGAATATCAGTCCAAGATTCCTCATTTCACTGGGAAATAATCCACTACAGCCCAACACCATGTAGATAGGATGGAAGGCGCCTTTGATTACATGGAAATAGAGGATGAAACAATTAAGATGAGGATCTTTGCCCAGAGTTTAGGAGGAGAGGTGAAGAAGTGGTTTAAAGGTTTAACTCCTAATAGCATCAATGATATTCCCTCCTTAATTCAAACTTTTATAAACAAATGGGAAGTCAGAAGAAACCCTCTCCAAATCCTAGCTGAATATAAGAATCTTAAAATAAATCTAGGAGAGAATGTCCAGGACTACTCTACTAGATTTAACAGTGTCTACAATGCTCTTCCACCACACATGAAACCTCCCCAAGGGATGGCCTTAGTGAAATACCCTAAAGGTTTTGATGCTGATATGGCCTACCAACTTAGGGAGAGAGATTATAACACATTGGAAGACATGCAAAAAGGAGCAGTGAGTGTTGAGGCAAACTTGATTGAGAAAAGAGCAAGGATGAGGGCTGAGAAAAAGGTAACCTATAAAGATGACTATGTGGCTTCTTCATTTGATCCAAAATATGACAGTCTGGCCAAAAACATGGAAAGGCTAGAAAAAATGATGGAGAAAATGGTAGTCCAAGTCAGTAACTAGAACAGAAACCAAAATCAAAACCAGAACCAGAAATTTAGGAGAAACAACCCCCCAAATAGACAAAGAGACTCTGATCAAAAAGGCATACCTCCATTCCAAGAGAATTTCCTTGATGAGGATGAAGGGATAATATAAGAGTCAGAGGGAACTGCAATGAATATGGTGGAAGTGGACGAACACGATCACACCTTTTCCATAGAAGAAAACTAGACCTTATACTCACATTTGAATGAGGAAGGGTCGAAAACTGAGGACTATAGGTTAGGATTCGAAAATTCCAACATGCAGGTCTGAGAACAATATGACCTGAGGAGAAAAAGGAACACAGATAATTCCAAACCTAAAGCTTCTAAAATCACCATCAAGAAGAGACCTGAAAGGAATCCTAAAGGGACTGCTGAAAGCAGTAAATCAACAGCTGAAAATTCTGGTAAAAACAAAGATAAGGACATCCAAACCAGTGACAAATCAAGTCAAGAATCTAGAAGCACTAGCATTGCAGCTAGTGCTCCTGATAAAACAGCTTCAAACATTGTACATACTGAAAAACAACAAGCTAATCTTGCTAATAAAACGGTGCTTAACAAGACAAAAATGAACCTCTCAAAGAGTCAGTCTCCTTTCAGTTTGGAGAGTGAGATAGCCAAAATTAAAATTCCTGTCCCTCTCACTGAGTTGGCCACCCAAGATGTATATAAGATTCAAATTTTGAAAGCTTTAAACTTGGTAGAAAACAGTGACACTGTCAATTTAAATTATGATCAACCAGCTCTCTTGTTTGGCCCAAAGATTGAAGGGAAATTCCAGGAAGGGGTAGTACCTCCTTTCTATGTCAGCCTCAATATTCATGATAAAATCTTACATAATGCTATGCATGACTCTGGAGCTTCACACAACCTTATGCCCAAGGTAATAATGGAAAGGCTAGGCCTAGAGATAACCAGACCTTACAAGGATTTATATTCCTTTGACTCTAGCAGAGTAAAGTGCCTTGGCCTAATCAAATATATTTATGTGAATTTGACTCAAATCCCAACCAAATGCATGGTCATGGATGTTGTGGTGGCTGACGTACCTCCTAAGTATGCATGTTGTTGTCAAGATCATGGGGTGCTAAACTTCAAGGCACAATGCAAATGGATATGACTTATGCCACAATCCCTATCTTCAACCAGCTTAGATGGCTATATATGAAGGCACACATGAAATTCATGGTTAGTAGCCAAGAAAAGCTTGAGAATTACCCACTTTACTCTGTCCATACAAATATGGACTCTTTTATCCTGTACAATGATGAATTCAAAAAAGAACCAGAGCTAGAAGACAGAAATTCAGACAACCAATTAGAGGCCCCAAATCTGGAAATAATGGCAGTTCTAGATATAGAGGAAAATGAGAGAGAAAACTTTAAACAGTGTGCTGAAACAAAAAACCAGAGTGAACAAGACCAAGACTAAAAATAGCAAATAACCCATCACTCTGAACTCCATGAAATTTCTGAAAAACAAGTCACAACACAACATGGTGCAGACCTCAGAACGTAGCATAATGATGAACATGACATTAGGGATGAAAATGATATCAATCCTACAAATAGTCCCTTATGGTGCAGGAACTTTGATGGCTCTTGCACTAGGAAGAATGCAGGAGCTGGGGTATGGTTATGTAATACTGAAAACAGTCACACTGAGATCCATGCTTTCAAGCTAGACTTTAAGTGCACAAACAACATTGTAGAGTATGAGGCTCTCATCCTAGGATTGCATCATTTGAAAAAACTAGGCGCCAAGAGAATAGTTGTCCAGGGGGACTCAGAATTAGTCATCAAACAGCTAAATGGAGAGTATACTGCAAAGCATCCCAGATTAAGGGCATACTGAAATAATGCCATGGACCTTTTGAAAATGTTTGTAGAGTATGACCTTATTTTTGTTCCTAGGAACAAAAACATAATTGCAAATGGATTGGCCTGCGCTGCTAGTTCATATCAGAAGACACCTAGTGACAAACAGATCATGATCCAAACAAAATATAGACCTGCAGTGCCAAATAATGAGAAATATTGGTAGGTCTTTGAGGGTGACAAGCAGATAGAAGATTTCCTTCTCTGCAGGAATGAATTTGAACTACCTAATTCAGATTCCAAATCTGATGAAAATTGTTTAGATGAAGAGCCTCCTGATGAAGAAAAACCATTCCCCAACGCAGAAATAAACATGTTAACCAGAGAATTCGAAAAACAAACTGAAGAATAGATGAAATCAGATAAGGAAGACATTGAGGTGCTGCAATCCAAAGATAATAACATACCCAGAGGATTAGCACCCTTAGAGGACCTTTTTTATTTCAATGATGTGGCAAAGAAACCCATTATTGAATCCACTGAGTCAGATGTTGAAGAATGCAACATAGGCAGCAAGGATAAGCCTAAAATGATAAAATTATCTAAGTCTTTGCCTGCCCATATCAAACAAAAATACATTGATCTTTTCAAAGATTTTTTTGATGTGTTTACTTGGAGTTATGAGGACTTAAAAGCCTATGACATAGAGATTATCCAACATAAAATCCCCTTGAAAGAAAACCAGAAACCTTTTAGGCAAAAACTGCGCAAAATTAACCCAGTACAGCTGCCTTTAGTGGAAAAGGAAATCAAGAAAATGTATGAGGCAAGAATCATAGTGCCTGTAAGGTTTTCTAATTGGGTATCCAACCTTGCAGATGTGAGGAAAAAGACAGGAGAAATTAGATTGTGCATTGACTTCAAAAATTTAAACAGAGCTTATTTAAAAGACAATTATCCTTTACCCAAAATGGAACACATCCTACAAAGGGTAGTTGGCTCAAAAAGGATTTCCCTATTAGATGGCTTTTCAAGGTACAACCAAGTCTTAGTACTCCCAGAAGATCAGCTTAAGACAGCCTTCACAACTCCTTGGGGCACTTTCGTGTATGTGAAAATGCCTTTTGGACTAATGAATGTTGGGGCCACTTTTCAAAGAGATATGGACATTGCATTTGTAGAGGAAATAGGGCACTTCATTGTAATTTACCTTGATGACATAATAGTTTATTCCAAATCTAATGAAGAGCACCTCAAACATCTAAAGAAAGTCTTTGAAAAGTGCAGCAGGTTTGGGCTATCTTTAAACCCCAAGAAGAAAATATTTAGCCTACAAGAAGGTAAACTTCTTGGCCATATTATATCAGAGAAGGGGATTAGAATAGATCCAAAGAGAATTGAGGGAATACTACAGATTAGCCACCCAAGGAACATAAAGGAATTGCAGTCCTTCATTGGGAAAATTAACTTCTTAAGGAGGTTTATTCCCAACTTAGCAGAGCTCCTTAGAAACATGACTAATATGCTTAAGAAAGAAGTGGGAGTTAAGTGGACTGTAGAAGCCAAAAAGTCCTTTGAATTGGTGAAACATGCACTCACCTAAGCACCAGTTCTAACTAGCCCAGATTTCACAAAAGATTTCCTCATTTTCTCCTTTGCATCAGAACATACTATGGCTGTTGTCCTACTGCAGAAAAATCCAAAGGGACATGAGCAGCCAATAGCATTCTTTAGCAAGGCACTAAGGAATGCACCCTTGAAATACAACATTATGGAAAAACATGCCTATGCCTTGGTAAAGGCCTTAAAATACTTCAGGGTGTATATACGACAATCTCACATCATTGCTTATGTGCCTAGCATAGTGGTAAAAGATATCTTGTCACAAGACCCAGATGGAAAGAGAGGTAAGTGGATTGCAGTAATACTAGAGTATGATTTGGAAATCAAACCCACGAAACTCATTAAAGGTCAGGGCCTAGCTCAATTAATGGCTGAATCTAATCTACAAGCCCTTGACATTAACATGGTAGATGACTTGGATGAGCATGAAGGATTGCCTGCTCCCACTTTTGAAGAGCAGTTCCAAAACTCACCTTGATATGCTGACATCTTGTATGTGCTTACAAATTTGAATGCTCCTCCTGATTTATCAAAGACTAAGGCAAGGTTTTTAAAGTTGAAAGCTAGGAATTATTGCATTTTAAATTAATGTTTATATTGGAAAAATGCTAATGGTTTATTGCTTAAATGTTTTCCTGAAGTTGATGCAGAGAGGATCAAGCATGAATTCCATGATGGAGAGTGTGGAGGTCATCTCTACTGGAAAACCACAGCCAATAAGATCCTTAGATTTGGCTACTACTGGCCCACCCTTTTCCAAGATGTCCATAAAATGATAGTTGCCTGTCACAAGTGCCAAATTTTTTAAGGCAAAAGAAAGCTTCTTCCCTTACCATTACAACCAATCACTGTTGAAGCTCATTTTCAACAGTGGGGCCTAAATTTCATAGGGGAAATCCATCCTACTTCATCTTCCCAACATAAATGGATTCTTACAGCCACAGACTACTTCAAAAAATGGATAGAGGCCATCCCTGCTAGGAACGCCACAGACTCTGTTATTATAAAATTCCTGGAAGACCATATCCTATCTAGATTTGGCTGCCCTAGGAAGACTATTACTAACAACGCTGCTGCTTTTGGTTCCAAAAAGATGATTGCTTTTTGTCACAGGTATCAGATTGTTCTTGGTCATTCTACTGCTTATTACCCTCAAGGTAATGGGTTAGCAGAATCATCAAATAAAATTTTGGTAACCATCATCAAGAAGCTGCTTGAAGAGAATAAGAATTCATTGCATAACAAGTTAGTGCATGCTTTGTGGGCAGACAAATTGACCATGAAGAAATCCATTGGAATGTCCCCTTACCAGCTTGTCTATGGAGCAGATGCAGTGTTCCCTACCAGCCTAGGAGTACCAATGATTAAATTGGTCCAAGAGATACAATCAGAAGAGGATAGTATGGTAAGAAGGATCAATCAAGCAATACATCTCCAGCAGACAAGGGAAGAAGTCTACAACAGAGCTCAAAAGGTACAAGAGAATATAAAGAGGTTGTTTGACAAAAGAACAAAAGCTTGTGACTTCAAAATTGGAGACAAGGTACTCAAGTGGGACTCTAGAAGAGAAGATAAGGGTAAACATGGAAAATTTGACAGTTTGTGGCAAGGTCCTTACATTATTCAGTCCACCATTGGTCCAAATTTGTTCTTCTTGCAAGAGTTAGATGGTACAAATTTGTTTGGGGGTCCTGTCAATGGCAGGATGCTCAAACATTATTACTGCTAAATTCAGAGTTTAAAGGTTCCACTTCCATTGTAAATACCATTGCTTTGTTCAATTTCAAAAAAAAAAAATACAAAAATAAAAAAATAAAAAAAATAAAAAGAGAGAAAGGAAAAGGTTCAGACAAACCCAAAACTTGAACCTCTGATGTTTCAAAGGATGACTCAAATCAGCCCAAAACCTGAGCCAAAGAAAGAGAAAATTTGGTTCTAATATGCTCAAAACCTGGACCAGCAAAGAAAGAAGAAAAAGCAGCTCTAACAAACTCAAAACCAGAGCTGAAGTAAAGAAGAGAAGTGACTAACAAATTCAAAATATGAGTCACAAAGTTAAGAAGATGGATCAGCTCTAACAAGCCCAAAACCAGAGCTGAAAGGAATAATAAAAAGTGGCTCTAACAAGCTCAAAACATGAGTCACAAGAGAAAGAAGGATGCTCTAAAAGTTCACAAAATCCAGCCTTCACATTTTGGTTTCAATTTTCTGTAAAGTTCAGTCCATGTGCAGCTGTCTTTATGCCATGAACCTAGAGCAAACCAGACTGTCTAATCCTGGTTTGACTATTTTTAAATTTTTGTTTTAGAATGTATAGAAGAAATATGCTAGACTGTTTAATCCTAACAGATATTAGTGTAGGTAGAGAAGCTATGAGGCCAACTATCTAATCTGGTCTCATGGAGGAATAAGGGTAGAATTAGATTAGTGTTTTCTGCTTTCAATAATAATAAAAAATGATGATGTAAAAGGTCTGCAATTCTAAATGCACCTTGAAGAAAAAATGTTAGGATAGTAGGAAGGGTAGGTAGATTGTTTGGGAAAATTTTGCTGCTGATATGATATTTTCATGATTTGTAGCAGTTGATCAGAGAAGGAAAGGATGGTTAAAGAGTAGGCATCTGGCCTACTTCCAAAGAATTGAATCTGCAGTTCTTGACATCTTCAGAAAGATGCCATCCCCATGTGGAGCCACTATTAGCCACCTACAAATTTTGACAAAGCAAACAGGTGGCTAAATGGTTTCGAAGTCTTCAAGAGGAACATTTTCATTGAAAATTTTCCATTCCTGAAGCCTTCATATTTTTTTTGTCCTCTGAAGCAATCCTAAATGTTGTGTCCATCAAAGAGCATCACTGATTGTGAAAGAAAAAGCCTCCATTTGCCCTATTTTACCCCCTCCAAATCCCTGATTTCACATCCTCATTCCCTCATAAAATCCCCCAAAATATCCCCATTTGACCTTCTAATCCCCTCAAAACCCTGTTTAAACCTCATATTATGCCTGGTCTGCTCTAAAATGCTTTTTTCCCCTTATCGGAATCCCTCAGATGGCCTAAAAAGCACTAATTTTGGCCTAGAAAAACCCAAGTTGCACTATATCAGTCTTTAGCCCCTGAGGGATTATATTCTGTAGCCATGTTCTTCATATGACCCTCAGCCCGCAACCAGGCACTAAGAACACCAAAAATCCCCTGAAAAACCCAAAAAATCCCTTTAAAAAGCCTTTAAACACTTGGTCTGCTCTATTTGGAATTTAAGCCCCTGAGGGCTTATGTGGCTTAGCCCCCCTTCCATGAGACCTATACCTCAATTCCCGAGTGTTGAAATCCTTTGAAAAACCCCAAGCAGAGCGCCTTTTTCTTATTTTATTCATCTCCGACGAAGAAATAATATGGGTCGACATGCACCGTCGATCTCTATAGATAGACGGTTGTGAACAATCGGGTGTTTCCCCTTTCCATTTCCCCATTCATTCAACTCCGCCCTGAGAAGTGATCACAACCACCTGTTGAACAGATCCAACGGATGTGGTTAAGCCCGATGAGCCTGATGGCCCATACAACAATGCCGCCGATCCATGCAATCTGGACCATCCATACACTAGATCTGACGGCTGTGATTGATCCTGATGGCCCACTTCCACTCACGCATCTCTGCACATCGCACTCGCACCTCCGCCGTAGGATCTCACCACACCACATCCGATGGTTCACAAGCATATCGCGCAGATTTATTGTCTGGGCATTAACGTTTATAAGCTGCGCAATATAGGTGGTTTTCTATCGCCACGTGGTGCATGCTGAATGGAATTGCGTGATTTATGTCAAAACAACTTACTTCCTTCAAACCCATGCGATAACCACCATGGTTTGCCGATACCACCCTTCGCATTGTATTCACAGGATAAATTGTGGCCATCGATCGTTTTGATCTGACGGCCCGGATTTAACCCCTACTTTTCCCCATTCTCATTTCAACTGACCCCATTGAACGATTGCCACCGTCCACTTATCTGATCCAATGGCCATAATTTAAATTCACCCCATTCATTCATCTCTTCATACATCCTCCCAGCAACCCCATCGCGCAACAACAGCTGTTGATCTCCGTGGTTAGATCTAATCTAATGGTCTAAAATCCACCTCGCCTCCAACCTTCATTAGAACTTGATTTCACCATTCTGCCCCGATTTTCGCCATTTCTTCACCTGAATCCACCTCTCTGTTGGGTGTGGAGCCTGATTATCTTGTTTACTTTGTATCACAATATTGGACCCCTGTACCTTAAATGGGGCGGCAACGCTGCCGGTAATTAATCGCTGCCGTGGGGGGTCCAGGGCGAGGGGGGCCCTTGGCGGGGGGTTTTGGAGGCAGCGCCCCCAAAGCTTAAAAAAAATGTAAAATTGACTTGTAAAAGTATAGTAATTTCTAATTGATCTGGGTCTTTCATTAGGCAAATGATCTGACAATAGAAGTTATGTTTAGTTTAAGGTTTTTTTTTCCCTAGAAGGCAACCCCTCGCTTTTATGAGGGTATTGTATTGCGGCTGTGTATTGTGTGTGTATTCCCAGAGCGAGAAATAGAGAGCGATAATGTGAGAGAGAACAGAGGATATTACAGTGGATCTGCTGTAGGTTTTGTCTCTTCATTTTGCTAGATAATAGAAAGGAAGGATTGGTTGTTCGAGGTGGACATAGCCCAAACTAGGTGAACCACGTATATCTGTGTCTCTCTAGTTTTATGTGTTTGTGTGCTTGTATTTTCCGCATATTTTATGTGTTGCATTGCTCTGTAATATATAATTTTTCTAACAACTATTATCAAAGCCGAAGGTATATTTGGCTGATAAACTCGCGGGAAAGAAGGGTTCCTAGTTCGAGTGGGAGCAATGGCGAAAGATGGTAAGTTTAGGGTCGAGAAATTTAACAGCCAAAACTTCCTGCTGTGGAAGATGCAGATGGAAGATTATCTGTATCAGAAATATCTGTACCTACCATTGAGCAGAAAAACAAAGAGGCCGACGACCATGACAGACGCAGAATGGAAAATTCTCAATAGAAAGGCACTCAGAACAGTACAGTTGTGCCTTGCGGCATCAGTCGCCTTCAATATTTTGAAGGAAACAACAACAGAGGGTTTGATGTAGACGTTGGCGACACTATATGAAAAACCCTTGGCCTCAAACAAGGTATTTCTTATGAAACGACTATTTAATATGAAGATGTTGAAAGGTGGATCTGTTGCAGACCATTTAAATGATTTTAATACAGTTACCAGTCAGTTAAGTTCTGGCCATTAGTAACTCTGTCTCAAGATCTAGTACTTTAAAGTTTGATGATGTTGTTGGTGCTATCCTTAGCGAGGAAATGCGACGGAAAATCTCCGGTGAGACATGGGTAATGCTTTGAGTGCAAAGTCTAGGGGAAGAAGAATGGAAAGAGGAAAGAGCTCGGGATATCGCAGTAAATCAAGGAAAGGCAGATCCAAGTCCAGATCGGGGAAAGTGTGCTGGAAATGCAGAAAGAAATGACACCTAAAGAAAGACTGTAGATCTCGGAAGGGAAAAGAAGGAGACACACAGCAAGAAAACAATCATGAAGCAAATGTGACAGGGATATGTTACAAGATGCTTTGATTCTTTCTTTCGAAAATGTTACTGATTCTTGGGTTGTAGATTCAAGGGCTTCATTCCATGCCACACCTGATAAGAAATATTTTCATGACTATGTTCAAGGAGATTTTGGACAAGTTCATTTGGGTGATGATAAACCCTATAAAATTGTTGGAATGGGTAAGGTTCTTGTAAAAAAGAAAAATAGAAACCAATGGCTATTAAAGGAGGTAAGGCATGTTCCAGATCTAAAGAAAAATATGATTTCAACAGGGCAGTTAGGCGGTGAAGTTTTTGTGACAACTTTCATAGATAAAGCTTGGAAGGTCACCAAAGGAGCCTTGGTAATAGAAAAAGGCGAAAAGGTTGGTACATTGTATTTATGCAATGGTATTTCTAACTCTGTTAATGCTTTAACTTCCAAAGGAGTAGATGCAGCATTATGGCATCATAGGCTCGGACACATGAGTGAGAAGGGGATGAAGATTATTCACTCAAGAAATTGGTTTCCAGGTTTGAAGAATGTTGATTTGGATTTCTGTGAGAATTGCATTTATGGAAAACAGAAGAGAGTCAGATTTCTCAGAGTTGGGAAAGAAAAGAAGAGCGAAAAATTAGAGCTTGTGCATACAGATGTATGCGGACCTGCTCAGGTATCATCTCTTGGTGGCTCTCGTTATTATGTTACTTTTATTGATGATGCAACTAGAAAAACCTGGATTTATTGTATTCAGAATAAATCTGATGTATTTGATACTTTCAAGAAATGGAAAGCCTTGGTTGAGATTGAGACAAGAAAGAAGTTGAAGTGTCTCAGATCAGATAATGGAAGTGAATATTGTAGCAAAGAGTTTTATAGGTACTGTTCAGAGCATGGAGTTCGTAGAGAGAAGACAATTCCAAGAACACCACAAGAAAATGGTGTGTCAGCAAGGATGAGCAGAACAATCATGGAGCGTGCAAGGTGCATGAGATTGCATGCGAGATTGCCTTTACAATTTTGGGCAGATGTCGTAGATATTGTTGTTTATCTAATAAACAGAGGGCCTTCAAGTTCCTTGGATGGTGGTATTCCAGAGGAAGCATGGACAGGTAAAAAGGTAAACTACTCTTTTTTGAAGCCTTTTGGTTGTGAGGCCTTTGTCCATATTAATAAAGAAAATAGAACAAAGCTTGAGGCAAAATCAAAGAAATGTACCTTTATTGGATATGGTGTTAATGATTTTGGTTATCTCTTATATGATTATGAAAATCACAAAATCATTAGGAGCGGAGATGTAATATTCAATGAAAAGGTCTTGTATAAGAATCAGTTGCAGGAAAAGAAACAGGAAAAAGAAAGCAAGGAATACACGGTTCTTGATGAGATAACTGAAAAAGTAAAGGTGCCTGAAAATAATAATAATCAGCAACCACCACAACAGCAACAGGCACCTCAAACACCTGAAAGTGGTGTTAGAAGATCTACCAGGATAAGTAGACCCCCCGAACGATACTCTCCTTCATTATATTATTTATTGTTGACTGATTCTGGTGAACCTGAATGTTATGAAGAAGCAATTCAGGTTGAAAGAAGGAAGAAGTGGGAGCTAGCCATGGAAGAAGAGATGGACTCCTTAATGCATAACCAGACTTGGGACTTAGTCAGGTTGCCTGCAGGTAAAACTACATTGCAGAATAAATGGGTTTACAGGCTGAAGGAAGAAGATGGAGGAAAACAGAAGTACAAAGCTAGACTTGTGGTGAAGGGGTTTGCACAGAAGAAAGGTATTGATTTTGATGAAATATTTTCTCCTGTTGTTAAGATGAATTCAATCAGAACTATCTTAAGTCTTGTAGCAGCGGAAGATTTACATCTTGAACAATTAGATGTAAAGACAACATTTCTCCATGGAGATTTGGAGGAAGAGATATACATGCAACAACTAGAAGGATATGAGGTCAAAGGGAAAGAAAAATTGGTGTGCAGGTTAAAGAAGAGCTTGTATGGCTTAAAACAGGCTCCAAGGCAGTGGTATCTAAAATTTGACAAGTTTATGTCTGAACAAGGTTATACTAGATGTCACTCTGATCATTGTGTTTATCTAAAAAGGCAAAATGATGGGAGCTATATTATATTGTTATTGTATGTAGATGACATGCTTGTTGCAGGGTCTAACATGCAGGAAATAAATGTGCTCAAAAGAAAATTGGCAAATTCATTTGCAATGAAGGATTTGGGAGCTGCAAAACAAATCCTTGGTATGAGGATAACTAGAGACAAGAAAAATCAAAAATTAACACTGTCTCAGAATGAGTACATAGAAAAGGTGTTGAAAAGATTTAATATGAAAAATGCAAAACCAGTTAGTACACCTTTTTCTAGCCATTTCAAACTTAGTAAGGAGATGCGCCCCAAGACCCACAAAGAAATGGAATATATGTCTAAAGTTCCATATGCATCAGCAGTTGGAAGCTTAATGTATGCAATGGTCTGCACAAGGCCTGATATTGCACATGCAGTGGGAGTTGTAAGCAGGTACATGAACAATCCAGGAAAAGAACATTGGATAGCAGTAAAATGGATTCTCAAATATTTGAGAGGTACCACAAATCAAGCATTATGCTTTGGTGGTTCAAACATTTCTCTACAGGGATATGTTGATGAAGATATGGTAGGTGACAGAGATAACAGGAGGAGCACTACAGGATATGTATTTACTGTAGGTGGAACAACTGTCAGTTGGGTTTCAAAAATCCAAAGTGTTGTTGCACTTTCAACAACAGAAGCAGAGTATGTTGCTGCTACATAGGCTAGTAAAGAAATGATTTGGTTACAAAGGTTTATGGATGAATTGGGTAAGAAGCATGATATGGGCATGTTATACAGTGATATCCAAAGTGCCATTCATCTTGCAAATAACTCAGCATTTCATTCCAGGACTAAGCACATATATCTCAAGTATCATTTCATACGGTCAGTATTGGAAGATGGAGAGTTGAAGCTGAAAAAGATACACACTAGCCAGAATCATGTAGATATGCTAACAAAAGTTGTAACCAGGGAGAAACTGAGAATGTGCTCAGTTTCAATTGGTCTTCAAGGATGACGATGAAGATGAGAAATAGCCAGGTCCAAATAGGAGTCATTGTCTAGCAAATGAAGTAGTGGTGGAGTAGCTACAATCAGTCTCCAAGTGGGAGATTCTTGGGTGTGGAGCCTGATTATCTTGTTTACTTTGTATCACAGTATTGGACCCATGTACCTTAAATGGGGCAACAACGCCGCCCGTAATTAATCGCTGTCGTGGGGGGTCCAGGGGGGGGGCCGGCAGCGCCCCCGAAGCTAAAAACAGATGTAAAATTTCCTTGTAAAAGTATAGTAATTTCTAGCCAATCTGGGTTGTTCATTAGGCAAATGATCTGACGGTAGAAGTTATGTTTAGTTTAGGGTTTTTTTTTCCCTAGAAGGCAATTCCTTACTTTTATGAGGGTATTGTATTGTGGCTGTGTATTGTATGTGTATTCTTGGAGCGAGAAACAGAGAGGGAGACTGTGAAAGAGAATAGAGGATATTACAGCGGATCTGCTGTAGGTTTTGTCTCTTCATTTTGTTGGTTAATAGAAAGGAAGGACTGGCTGTTTGAGGTGGACGTAGCCCAAACTAGGTGAACCACGTATATCTGTGTCTCTCTGGTTATATGTGTTTTGTGTGCTTGTATTTTCTTCATATTTTATGTGTTGCATTGCTCTGTAATATATAATTTTTCTAACACTCTTCGCCATCACCCACCTATCCTCCACAGGCCTCCACATTTTTCCCCTCCCGCTCCCCAAAGGATTTTTTAATGTGTTTTTCGTGTTTTTGCAGGGTTTCAAATAATATAAAATTGCTCTTTGTCTCACGATCATAGATAGGGAAAATAGAGCACAGGAATACATTTGTAGAGTTAGAGATTGCAGTGAATGCATCAGAAGGGGTTTTAAACGTGATCTCCATTAAAGATCAGTGTTAAACCCTCGTTCTAAACCTTATTGCACCATTGAACCTGCACAAACACCAGAAACAGTCAAAGGAAGCGGCAAAGTGTATCAGTAAAAAATTAAAGGATTAAAAGCATGATTTTGGAAGATTAAGAACGTGATCCAATGTTTAAAATAATTAAAGACATAGTGAAGACCGAAAAAGAAGACCAAATCCTAATCAGGCCTAAAGCACAGACCTGAAAGTGAATTAAAGTGTTTTAGAAAAGGCAAAGACATCTGTCAATCCGAGAAAGCCTCCACCGCCATAGCAGAGGTGAATTGAACCCTCACCAGCACCAAGAGCCAACTTTCTCCAGCCACCAAAAGACACCTGCAGCCTCACAGAAATCAAAGAAGGCTTAATTACTACAAGAACAAAATATATCGCCCTAAAGACAGCTGAACAATTAATGCAAATCAAGAGAGCTCATTTCTAATTGTCAGCAAAGTGATTTTAAATATAAAAACAACCCAAGAGTCAATCTTTTCAACCATTAAGCCTCGAAAAGCAGAAACAGAGTTATGAAGCTGAGTCCCAATTGAATGCATTCTTGTCTTGTGCCTTGCCTGGTTTTCAAAGGCCAGGAATTGCATTAATGATCGAATTAATAATACTTGACCCTTATAAATTCTCCTGCTTCCAGATTTTCTTATAAATTCTCCTTAAGGACCACATTGTAATGGTTGGTCTCTGGATATCTGATTGCATGTAATAGTTTTCTGAAGCTTCTGAAGTTATGTTTGCAATTGAAGATACATAAGCTGAAATGATCAGTTTGAAGTTGTAGAGACCCACCAGGCTTGTTGATTGTAACTGGTTTGAACATCAAATACAAGATGCTGATTTATGGGATCTTGATCTACTGTCGATGGTGATTTTTTCTTATTTTTCAATTGTTATCTTTCTTTGTGAATTTTCACTCTATTCACTTTCTCTGATAAAGAACAGTAAATATAGAGCTAGGATTTACTCTTAACAATACCCTACTCTTATTGATAAGCTCTATCTCTATGTTTTCTTCCTTTCGAAAGTTTTCCTTAAGAGTACATTGAAGCAGGTTGGTTTCAAAGCATTGGCCTGATCTTAGATTGCTCTTTGTGATTATCATCTGTGTTTCCTTATAGATTATGCTGAAAGCAAGATAGGTTAGAAGTCCTTACCTGATCTTAAGCTTTTCTAACTGTTTTTTAAAAATGTTTTCTGACTGAAAATATTTCAATGCAGGCTAGTTTCAAAGCACTTACCTCATCTAGGATTACTTTTATGTTTTCTCTTAAGTGCATGCCAAAGCAAGATATTTTCAAAGCACTTACTTGATCTTAAGCTGCTCTTTGTTTCTTCATTCGTTTGTTTCTTCATTTCCTTCTGTTCCATTCCATAAATCCAACTTAAGAGATCCTTTGACATAGATGACTTGCCCCATGGATTACTCTTGAACCTTGTTGTCCAATTAAATCCTCTTATGACTTTATAGCCCAATGGTTAAAGTTGCTTTCTACCTATCTTATCAGCTGAATCATTCCTTCACTTGCATACACCTTCACCCTTTATTTGAACTTCCTTCACCTTCCATGTCCTTGCCCAACCAAAAACAAACAAAAACAAAAAACCCATACTTTTCATAACTAGCCTAATATCACATTTCAAGCCTTAAAGATCACATCTTTAAACACACTTATAGAGAGATCCCTCTCTGGATTCAGGAGGGCTAGATCCTAGAATCCCAAAGTGGTTCATATGTTACCTGTGCAGTTTGTATTGCCAAACCTGCAAATTACAGAGACCTAACACCAGTGACTATCATGAGGTTGGTGCATAAACCGAGCAACAAGACCAACGGAAAAGGAAAGGTCAAGACAGGTATGGGGTATGTTACACCATTTTTTGGTCATCTAACCTATTATCATTAGATGGACCCAAGTACACCATGTAAGACCAATTTTACCCTAAGAAAAATTGCTTTCACTATGTAAAATAACTTAATAAAACACATTTATTAGGTTGTTTACGGTCTAAACAGGAAACCCCAAAAGGAAATATTAAACAAATCTATATTTGTTTGATTTTCCTCATGGAATAATTAATTAAACAATAATTTAATTATTATTCCTGGTCATATTTAACCCAAAACAAGGAAATTAATTGGATAAATCCTTATTTATCTTATTATTTTCTAGGAATAATTATTTAAATCTTATTTAAATAATATTCCTTGTAAAATATGACTAAATCATTTATAAATAATTAAATAAATCATTATTTATTTAATTATCATTCAACCACTTCCTTAAAATAATAAATAAATCATTTATTTATTTATTATTTACAAATAAAGGGATTTGACCCAAGTCAAATACCTTTTCCCTCCAACAAATATAATAAAAGGTGGATCTAGATTTGGTTAATATTATTTTAATCATGCACCAAGATCTAGAATGACCCAATATTTTGTTATAAATAGAAGGGTTTTCTCATTCATTTGTCACCTTTTGTCGCCTATTAGATCACTTTGGATCTATGCTCTTAGTCTAACTTTGAGCCATTATCATTGTCAAATTTTCTATTATTTCACTTGGTGAGCTCCCTTTGAGTTCTATGTTTGTCTGGGTTTTCTACACTAACAAGTGAGAGAAATTCTAGATCTAAAGTGCTGAGGACTTTCAAGAACCCATCCCATTGAGGAGAATTGGAAACACCTTTCTTGTTTTCCTCCCAGGTACCCTTAATATAAAATTCTTTCAAAAATATTGTTCTTGCCTTGTCTATTGGATGTATGGAGGAAAACCTTATTTTCACTGCTTAATGTCTTTTTTTATGCATAGATTTGGATTTGTGCAGCATTTGTCTTTATCAACTAACTGCAAATCTGAAGATATTGGTAGCCATATTTGATGTTAGGGCTATAAGTTATGCATAGCTAAAGTGGTATTTTTTCATACACTTCGACAAAAGATTCATACTAACAACTGGAGACTCCACATGGGTTTTCAATTACAACCGTTGTCGTTTTTCATATTCTTGCATATCCAGCTGCTTCAGATCCTAGGGTTTCTTTTCAACTTTTTGTTTTTTTCTATTTTTATGTTGTTTTTCACCTATGAAACCCTCAAACATTAAAATTTCTAACTTCCGTGTGTTCCTGGCCCTATTGCACAGGTAACAGACATCAGCCGCGACTGAGACGGCAACTTTTTCTGAAATCTGCCGCTGAGACACCCGAAGCTGCAGGTCGCACTTTTTGGCCTAGAACCTATGACTTGGGCTGCAGGATGCACTTTTCAGCCCAGAATCTGTGACCTGAACAGAAAACAGGTCAGAACCTGCGACCTGCACTTTTTTCTGCAAATTTTCAGCAATTTTTCTAGGTTTGTCTGAAGCTTCTGTCAGGGTTTTCCAGCCTCTGTCTCAACCCATTTAGACCTGTTTCTGATCTGTTTCACTCAACTAAGTGCGAATCTAGCCCCTTAGGGCTTTAGTACCCTCCACTTTTTGTGGAAGAGTTTTTAGCTGTTGCAGGTGTCTAAATTTTCAGAGTTTTAGCCATCTCTTTTCCAGATCTGATCCCTCCTCTTTAGATTCCTTTTAGATCAGCTCTTCTTCCTTTCAAATCACCTCATATAGTTTTTTTTGGGTTTGCCTCTAGGGTCACCTCCTTGTCCCTTCTACCTTTAGCTGATTTCCTCCTTTTTTGCAGCAACCTTGCCTCTGCATCTTTGTTGTTTTCTGCACCTCTTTCCAACAGATTTCTCCTTTAGATCCCTGTCCCTCCCTACCTTCGATCTATTGGCCCCTTTTTAGTGTGTTTTGACTAGATTTTTTCCCTCTTTTCGACTAGTTTTGAGAGACCCGCCTTCTTGGGTTAGATCGATGCATTATTACCTGTTAATTTTCTATTATTTCAGCATTATATACTGTTCTCTACATATTTATTTTCAGTTACACAGCACACTTTTTTATTTTACTCTCAAAACGTCTGGGTTTAAAAATTAAAATTAACACACGCCACACACTGATCCTAAGCGAAGAAGAGCCTGGTTAACACCGCCAGCCAAAGACTTTAAAATCAATTGACACTGCACCTCTCTGCCCTTGTTTTGACATTGTAATCACTTTATTCTGCACCTCCCTGCCCTTGTTGGTCATTCTTCTTCCCTTTGTGCTATCATCATTGCGCCCCCAAGGTGTCTATCCCAGAGATTTCTTGGCCTTCACCCTCAGTTTCCGGTTGGTTGACTTGCTCCTTCCCACCATCGTCGAGTTAGTCCTCCCTCGAGTCCGCACTCTGACTCCTCTTCTGATTCTTTGGGTTCTCCCCCTACTTCTGGTTCTCCCCCTGTTACCTTCACCATGTCTGGTCGAGGGCCTAACGCTAGCGGCAACCCCGGCCCTAATGTTGGAAATGTTACTAGCGGAACTGCCACGAGAACTACCTCGACTGGCCCTTTGCTCCCTTATATGGCAGGTCTCAGTCTCCTGGATTTAAATCAATTGATCAATGATCCTATCCGCCATGATGTTGGTTGGCCTGCTATGCCCACCAAGCTCCCCTCCGACATTCCCAAGTTCGAAGGCCTTGTTGGAGAAGATCCCTCCAACCATATTCGATCTTTCCACATTTGGTGTTCATCCAATTCCATTACTGATGATTCCATCTGTCTTAGATTGTTCCAACGTACGCTTACAGGCGAAGCTTCTAAGTGGTATGTTGATCAGACCGCCTCTTCCCATACCACCTTTGCGACCATTGCTCAAGCCTTCTTATCTTATTTCCAGCTCCCTCTCTGATACGACACTGGTACTGAACTCTTGACTTATTTCCGTCAATCGTCTACGACCCGCATTTCCGATCATGTCCAGGAATGGCGGAGAATAAAGAGCTTATGTCGAGCTCCTACCTTTGAAGATCGGGTCTACATGGACTGGTTCCTTAGATCCCTCTTAGTTGCCATCAACAAAGATGTCGCATCCCAGTTTCCTCAAACCGAAGAAGCTGCCCTCCAAATAGCCTTGAAATATGACCTGATCTATGCTCAGTTTGGTTATGTTTATACCATCCTTCCTGACCTTCCCAGACCCGGTGGTGCTAGCGCCCCAGGGGCATCTCATTCTGCCGACGGTATTGTTGGAGCTCTTTCTCATCCGTATGCTCAACCTCCTGTGGGCTACGGTCTCCCTCCAAGAGGGGCCAGCACCTCTAGCACTTTTCCCCCTCCATGTAGCATGTATCCAAGATATGGCATGCCTCCTCCTTTTGCCCAACACCCTACTTACCTCAATGTTGCCCAACCTAACCATTATCCTTATCCACAGCTTGGTGCCCCAGATCCTCCAGCATTTGCACCTCCACCTCCCTTGCGTTCTCAACCCCATCAACAACAACTACCACCCCCTCCAAGGCAAGTATTTGCACAGCATGGCGCAACTAATCCTCCTTCTTCTCAAAGAAAGAGGAAAGGCAACCAAAATCAATCTGCCCCTGGTACTCGTGGACCCAATCCTTCGGGTATTGACTCTAACGCTGCTAACCAGCAGCAGGGAACTCAGCCCAAGCCGAACAGGCCTCTTCGTACAAATAAGCCTTGTTCGTGTTGCAGTGTTTACAGTCATTACACTCACGATTGTCCACTCTTACCACAGATGCGGCATATGTGGGAGTCTCAAGCCACATTGCGCGGACAGCATGCCTCCACTACTAATCCCCCAATGTGGCCTCTACCCAACTGGTTGTTTTTACCAATCCCTTTCCCCGGCAAGGATTAGTGGCTACCCAACCACCTAATGGACAAGGGGCCACTCAACATTCACCTTCTAGTTCCTCCAATTACCAGATTCTCATGATGAACTTTGATCACCCTCTAACCGTCGACCTTAACCTTCAAACTCGGTCTTGTCAGTACTCCATGCCTCCCGCTCTGTCTGTCCCCGAGTCACCTTCTTCAGGTTCTACAGAGCCTCTTTCGACATCCAATGGTCCCTTTCATATCCCTCAGCCAAAATTTTAGGTTCATACCAAGATTCCTAAGGGACCATTACGCCGAAATGCTGCTTTTGGTCGAGATGCTCATTCGTATAGCATAGTAGATGATTTGGCGCAGTCTCCTGCTGCCATTTCAACACTGGAACTCATCCAGTCATGTCCTTCTCAAAAGAAGGCTCTACTATCCACCATGGGCGCTGTAGATCCTGCTGATGACCAATTGATTGTTTTCGACACCCATCAATCAGAACATCCTCCCCTTCCTGCTTCTGTAGCTTTCCAAATCCCCGTCAAAATCCGGAACGCTAATGTTTCTTGGTGTATCATCGATGAGGGGGCATCCACCTATGTGATTTCCGCTTCGGTTTGGAAACAACTCGGATCTCCTGAATTGGCCCCTTCCATGATCACCCTTCATGCGTGGGATGGCCACGCCTCCCAGCCCATTGGCCTATTCTGTAATTGTCCTATCACTCTTGTGGGTAAGACTGTTTGCGTTAACGTTGAAATCATCGACGTCCCTCTGGATTATAATATTATTTTGGGGCATAGCTACACCTATGCCATTTTTGTTGTCCCATCTGCGGTCCACCACAAGATGTTTTTCCCTCATAATGGAAAGATAGTCACCATTGACCAGTTGACGTATCATGAGCCAAAATCTCAGACCTCCCCTGAGTCGACCATCTCTTCTGTAGCCAATAAGAAAAGCATCGATTCTTTGACCAGTGTCTCTCCCAGCAACTACAAAGACTCCTAATTGCTTGGAACCTTCCCTGGTCTTCCTCCTCCTCCTGTCTCTAATCCCAGCTTAGCGAATGTTTGCATGATGCAATCGTCTCGGGCTGACCTTAAGCGGCCCGCTTTGGCTAGTCAGCAACCTCAACCTCAACCTCGCCTGCCGCAACCTGCTCCTAGCCCTTTGTCTCAGACAGCCGGACCTCCTCCTTCTGGCCCTTCTCCTACAGCTGGTACCCATGAGCCCCTCTATCCTCCTGGGTCGGTTCCACCAGGCCTCAACCATCTTGGAGCCATCCCTCCTGGCCATTACCCTGCTAGTCAGATACCTTTCCTTGCTTCCCCTCCCAGAGTTTATTCGGTTCCCATCATGGCCACCCTCTCCCTTCCCAATTTGACCTTGGGTATACCCGTCTGGTACCTTGACCCTCCAGCCGCTACCCCGCCTGGTCACCCCAAACCAACCCTTGATTTGACATCGGTTCAACCGGTTCCCCTAGCTTCTTTCATTGCTACAGTGCCACCAGCACCTCAACAGGACCCCTCTCCTATTGGACCAGCTCTGGGAAAGAAAGGCAAAGCTCACAAGGGGGCATCCAAAGACAAGGCCACCTCGACTGACCCTGTCCCTCCTCCGCCCACAAAGCCTTGTGCCTTGTGTGATGTCATCGGTCATGCCACCCATACTTTTCCTGAGTTGCCCCGTATTAAACCCATGGTTAAAGTCACGTTCCCTAAGTCTACAGTCCCTGAACCCTTTGTTTCTTCTTCGTCCGCAACCAAGAACCAAAAGACTCTTCGCACCAACAAACCCTGTGCTCTGTGTAGTGTCCATGGCCATTATTCCCACCATTTTCCTCACCTGATGCATTACTGAGCCTCTTTAGAGGTCATTCGCGAGTATGATGTTGAACAAAATCAATCTGCCTCTCCCATCCTCGCACAGTATGTGTCTGGCCAGCTCGAGGATTTACTCGCTCCCATTGACATTCCCCCTCCTGATGTCAAGATGACAGAGCCTGCTACCACCATCCTCTACCTATCATCATCCGTGAGACCCGCAGAGAATATTCCCGTTGAATCCTCCCCTCTTGTTTCGCTTGACCCCTCTTCAGTGGCCACCTTGGGCTCAACATCCTTTGACCACCTATTTACTTGTTCTTCTGTTTCCCCCATGATGATCCATATGCGAGCCTTTCTTCTCATGCTAATGATGTCGATAGCCTCACCACATCATGTAGTTTGTCTTCCCCTCGTCATCCCCTCTTTTCCCGTCCTGATGACCTCATGGAAGCCTTCTGCACCCCTGACCTTTTCTTTCCCGCCCATAAACGGGATGATACCATCTGTATCTATGATGTTCTCCATAGCATGAGCACCAGCTATCCTTCCTGTAGCCCTCATACATCACCCTCTAGTCGGTTTATGAGTCATATCCATCCTATTCAGACTACTCCCTCCTGTAGTTGTCGTTTGATGTCTACTCTGCACTCACGCTGCCATCATTGTTCTTCCCCCTCCCATTTATTGTCTTCTTACACTATGCCGCAAGACCTCCCGTTCACACCCTATATCGGCTACGCCGATGGTGCAAGTCTTTATTCCCAGAATCTATCCTCTATAGCTTGGGCCATCTTTACCCCCTTGCAGGCCCTCATTCTCTTGAACGGGGTCTGCATTGGTCCTGCAAAAAATAATCAAGGCGAATATGATGCAGTGCATGGACTCTTAGTCGATGCCCTCCCTCATCACATCCTCCATCTGTATGTTCGGTTAGATTCCCTGCTTCTTGTCATGAAACTCAATGGTGTCTATCATGTGCATAATCCTATCCTTTTTAGATGATATTTACAAGTGAAACTTTTGATACGTGAATTTAGAATCATTACTTTCAGTCATGTACCTCGAGAACAAAATCACTACATAGATAGCATTGCAAACCATGTTCTAGATTGGCATTTATCACATACATTTCATACAAGACAATAACATTCAAAATCATCCAAACGATGCATATCCATAATATGTGTCGTATAACATGTTTTAGAGCCCATCTACTCTGATACATATGACATGCCCATAGCATGTTACAAAAAACAAAACTCAAAACTGGGGGGCACCACTTGCCCCTACATACACAGTAGGGGGCACCACCTGCCCCACATCTAATCACTATCTGGAGGATCCCAAGCCAATGGCTCTGCTCCCACAGCTCATAGATCACGCACAGTCTGACCGGCCATCGCCATGCGCTGCATGACACCTTGCCATTCCGAGGGTAGACCAATACATAGCTCTATGTACTGGTCGTCTAAGTCTTTCCAACCCCGCTCTGAAACACGGGTTAGCAGCCCCTCACATCTATGATGGATGTCCTCCAGGAGGGCATTCATATCCTCATTCTGTTTCGTTCTCGATCCTCTAGCACCTGCAGCTCCTGATACTGCAGGTCATCCCATATATCCAGCTGATTTTACCGGAGCTATATCTGCATACCAAAAGTATAAGAATCAGTACCATATATACTATTCACAAAATTTAATATGCACATTAAATATTAGTCACTTGTCACTTACCATTGGGCCCCCATACTCGACCAGGCGGAAGTGGCAAGTCCGGCTCTCCACAATACCTCATCCCACTATAGGGATAGTTGTCTATGTACAGAGGCATCTGATCCCAATGGGCAAAGAACTCTGGTCGGAACATCCGTCCGACTGCCCCTCCTCCTCCTCTACAGAGTAGTCGCCCCCACCGGCACATCTTGGGTTCTCTCGGACCCCCATCTGGTAGTTGTACACGAGGTCGCAAGGTCAGGATCTTCTCAAAAAAGGAGCACAATACGGTCCCATACGAGCAATCATGGTTCCCTTGTCGCTTGCAAAGCGACAGCTGTCGTTGAAATGACACCAACATCATCTGGGCCCACCCATAATAGGTCCCACTTAACACTTTCTCCACGATCATCATCTGCCCCCCAGTGATGTGGTGGAGCGCCTGGCTACCCAGGATCCGCAACACTGCCGTGGCTACTACACGGGTCTCTAATCTCTCTAGGTCCCCAATCGGTATCTGAGTCCCTTTGACTTGGAGGCCTGGTCGGAAATGTCGCTCTACAAACTCCATGATGTTACGCCCCCGCGGTAACACTGGCTGCGTATTTCCCACCATTCCAAGTGGCGGGAGACCAGTCAAGAAATCTAGATCTTGGACTGTCAACTCGATCCTGTGCCCCTACACTATAAAGACCTCATGATCTGGATCCCAATAACTAACAATCCAGGCCAATAAGGGCTTCCCAGCTCTCATCAAATGGTTCTCCACAAACTTCAGAACCCCAAACCTAGCCAATGCAGAATGGACACCCTGATCCCCTTGGATCTCCGCCCGTAATGTGCCCAAGTCCCTCTCTCTCCAGTTGATCCGTATCTCTGTCATATCTGCACAAGAACATCATATTTATCAGTATACTGGTAGGAAAAACTGTTTCCAACCACAAAAACCCAAATCTCAGCCCACAACAGCACTGAAATCCCCTCCATCTGACAGGTCGCACTTTTTGGCAAGATCCTGGGATTGGTCGCACTTTTCAGGCCAAAACCTGCTTCCCTGGTCACATTTTTTAGTCCAAATAGTGCGACCTGGACGTGAATATGAGGGAGAGGTTGTTCCTGAGATTTAGGACCATAATCTAAACTTTCAATCCATCAAAAAGAAAGAGTAGGATTATGCCTCTTACCTGCAATTGACGGATCTTGATTCCAACAGTCAGTTTGTCCGCTACGATCACTGCAAGATTTAGGGCCTTCTCTCCTCTCTACATTCACCACAGCTACACAAGCAAATGAGTGCATTTGGAGGGGAAATGCCTTATTAGAAGAGAAACCCTCGATTTTTCTTTCGCCTGATGCGGCCAAACCGTAGCCCCGTTTGACAAACCGTCTGCACTATTGGAAAGCTCTCACCAAGCACTCAAATGGGTATCTGTTAGTTTTTCATGATTTTATACTTCACCCAGACACATTTTGTCCATGAAGGGTCTATTCACCTCTCCTCCAAATTGAATTTCATCACCTACAACACTTGTAATTGGGGCACCACCTTGCCTCCTTACTTTTCCTTGTTCGTGTTGATTTTCGTCATGAGATACCCTTTTGTACTCATGTTTTTATGGTCCCCCATTGGACCTTTACTGTGTGGCAACACCATCGAGTCGCTCTTGTTTAGAGCATCCGAGTTGAGTCATCATCACATTCATGGACTCTATCCCGATTCCCTTTGTATCCCGCTATAGTCCTCCATCATTCATTGCTTGGTCCCTCTCTCGCGTCGCACATTATGGCCTTCAGTCCCCCTGTCCCCTATCCCTCATGATATTGTGGCAGTCGCTGCCAAGTCATTCATGCCCTTTATGCTCTAACAAGGGAAGTCGTCCATTCGCTACTCAATATCCCCCATTTCATCATCATCATTGGTATTAGTCTGTCCGTCGCTCTACTATTTTCTCTCATGCCTTAGTTGAGGATCCCTTATTGCCTCACCTATGGCAGACCTCCTTCTGTCGACATCAGCTCATTCATTCCAGAAGACAGGTCTAGAGGGCGGTGTACCTTGGTTCCAGCTTCCACTCTTAGTTGGTGCCTCGGATCAGGCAAAGGGATTTCTCATTACCCTTTGACTTGATTGTTTCTCAGCTCCAGCTCCTTTCAGCATGATCGAGATCCATATACTTGATGGTTCAGTGATGCAGCAGTCGATATTGGTGATTCCCGGGTGTGTGTGAGATGTCTCAACTCTCATGAGGGGGTGGCCCTGCAGGTAGGACCCCACATGCCCACATGACCTCTTCATTGCAGCCTTCGATGCAGCTCCATATATTTTATGATGTCGGCCTTAGCCGCTTGCAGCGCCTTTTTGATTTGCATGTATCAGTCAAATTTTGCGAGCCCTTCCCCGTTTATAGGGGCATTTTGGTTGTATTTGTATCTCATGTACTCAGATATTATTGCATAAGTCTTAGCTGTTATCCCAGGCACAGCATGTATGTGGGATTCCTCATTATATCTTTTATCTAGCTCATGTTATGCCAGCATGTACTTTACAGTTCGGTCCCTTGTTTAATGGACGCACTATTATTTTGTACTTTGTCTCGGTGGGCATAGGTATGCCTCCCCCGCCGCCTTTAGCATAGGTACCTACTCATAAAAAGAGACTTGTTGCACCTGTAATTCTCGTCTCCTCAGGGTCTAATTCTTCAGCACATTATTCTACCTTACATTTCTCTCTCTGACTTCCCTTTTGATGTTTGGTGATTGAGTTCTTACAACGTACTTCGGTCATACGATTTGCTCCTAACACTCGCACGCTGGGGGGCAATCTGTTACACCATTTTTTGGTCATCTAACCTATTATCATTAGATGGACCCAAGTACACGATGTAAGACCAATTTTACCCTAAGTAAAATTGCCTTCACTATGTTAAATAACTTAATAAACCACATTTATTAGGTTGTTTATGGTCTAAACAGGAAACCCTAAAAGGAAATATTAAACAAACCTATATTTGTTTGATTTTCCTCATGGAATAATTAATTAAACCATAATTTAATTATTATTCCTAGTCATGTTTAACCCAAAACAAAGAAATTAATTAGATAAACCTTTATTTATCTTATTATTTTCTAGGAATAATTATTTAAATCTTATTTAAATAACATTCCTTGTTAAATATGACTAAATCACCCATAAATAATTAAATAAATCATTATTTATTTGATTATCATTCAACCACTTCCTTAAAATGATAAATAAATCATTTATTTATTTATTATTTACAAATAAAGGGATTTGACCCAAGTCAAATACCCTTTCCCTCCAACAAATATAATAAAATATTCCATAAAAGGTGGATCTAGATTTGGTTAATATTATTTTAATCATGCACCAAGATCTAGAATGACCCAATATTTTGTTATAAATAGAAGGGTTTTCCCATTCATTTGTCACCTTTTGTTGCCTATTAGATCACTCTAGATCTATGCTCTTGGTCTGACTTTGAGCCATTATCATTGTCAAATTTTCCATTATTTCACTTTGTGAGCTCCCTTTGAGTTCTATGTTTGTCTGGGTTTTCTACATCAACAAGTGAGAGAAATTCTAGATCTAAAGTGATGAGGACTTTCAAGAACCCATCCCATTGAGGAGAATTGGAAACACCTTTCTTGTTTTCCTCCCAATTGCCCTTAACATAAAATTCTTTCAAAAGAAAATTTCTTGCCTTGTCTATTGGATGTATGGAGGAAAACCTTATTTTCACCGGCGAATGTTTTTTTTTTATGTATGATCCTGATTTGTGCAACATTTGTCTTGATCAACTAACTGCAGATCTGAAGATATTGGCATCCATATTTGATGTTAGGGCTATAAGTTATGCGTAGCTAAAGTGGTCTTTTTTCGTACACTTCGACAAAAGATTCATACTAACAGGGTAGATACAAAATTTTACCAACAAGTTAACAATATAAGGTAGCATAAACTTCAGGGGAAGTACAAGTGACTAAAAAAGGGTAATACTTTACTTGGATTGTAAGACTTGAAGACCAATAAAATAATGCAAGTGTCCTAAGTCTTTCATTTCAAACTTATTTTTGAGGCTAGACTTCACATGGTTTATATGGTTGGGATCACTACCAGTAAGGATAAGATCATCAACATAAAGAACAAGGATGATTAAGGACTTACCCACTTTCTTGGTGTATACAGTGTTGTCAGAATGACATCTATAAAATCCATTATCTAAGAGAAAGCTATCCATTTTGGCATACCAAGCCCGAGGGGCTTGTTTGAAACCATAGAGATACTTCCTAAGGTGACGAACAAGGCTAGAGTCATTTTGGATAAATCCAAGGGTTGTTCCATGTAGATTTCTTCATGCAAATCCCCATGTAAGAAGGCGGATTTAACATCCATATGATGTACTTCCCATTTAAAGGAGGCAGCAAGACAAAGAACAAGGCGGATAGAATTCATTTTGGCAATAGGGGAGAAGGTTTCAGTATAGTCAATGCCTTCAACTTGTGAAAATCCTTAAGCAACAAGACGAGCTTTATGTTTATCCACTTTTCCATCTAGTCCAAACTTTGTTTTGTAAACCCATTTGCATCTGAGAATTTTTCTTCCCTTTGGAAGGGGAACAAGATCCCAAGCATCGTTTGCCAATAAGGAACGATATTCTTCATTCATAGTTGTATCCCAATCTGGATGACCTGAAGCTTCTTCAAAGGTGTCTGGATCAGGATTTTCTAGAACTTGAGCCAATAAGGAAGAGGCTCTTTCAAACTGAGAATGTGTATGGCGTTGATCTAGAGGGTAACCTACTAATCTGAGTATGAATGTTAGTTTTTATGTGCTAATTTCATTTTAAGATATACAATTTACTTGTTGATCTTATGTTTCATGTACAGGTTTCCTTGATGCTTATGTGTGTCAAACTGGTAATTTAACTGAGTTTTTATGAGTGAATTCAAGATCATAAAGTATGAATTTAAAATCTTGAAGAGCATCAACATAAAGAACAGAAAACTTTCACAATTGATCCATCAACACAGAGTTTTGATGAAGAAGTTCACCCCTCCTAGGCTACATCTCCATGGTCCAACTTCCATGGCTTAGGTCCCTGTATTAACTCAATAGTGAAAAAAAAATTGTTTACATGCATCAAAGGCTCCTAAAACATACTCCAATGAGTCCATAATGTCAAAATATATCATAAATGGCTATTCATTTACTCAATTTGGCCTTTAGCCAATCTAGGCATGGCCTTCCTTCCTGGTGGCCCTAGGGTTCAAAATTATTCAAAGTGACAAAAACACCTGTATAATTGCTCCACTACCTATGAAACATGTTCCAATGTGTTGATAGCATGCCAATATGCTAAGAATGACTCTTCCTGAGCCAAAATTGGTCGAAAATTGCTCAAGATATGGAAAATTTAATTTTTCCATGATTCCTCCTACAAATCTAGAGAAGACTCCAGATAAGTCCGACAAATTTGGCAGTCCGCCGAAAATGGGGATGCCTCTTCAAACTCCTCCAACTTAACAGTGAGTTAATTAATGGTTAATCCTGGATTAAAGGCAGATTAAATGCACACTAAGTGCATTTAGCTTGGGCGCTTGGACATTGGTCATGTGGAAGGTCACGTGGGGAGAAGGGTTGGCCCCCTCCCTTTTGCCATTGGAGTTCTACATAAGCCTTCAAATATGAATTGGGAACAGAGAATTTACAAGCACCGCCCCGTGGTCTATTGGAAAATTTGTTAAAATAGGAGGGGGAGGTCACGGATTTGACCCGCCCTCAGCCCATCCTATACATATGTTTTGGCCAACTGATACATAATGGCTCCACTATTAATAAAACCTTTGCAGACTTCGTAAAATAGATATGCAAAACATTTATATACGCACTCCAATAAATCATATGCCAACTTCCAATGTTATAAAATTTGGATTATACTTATATTCGCCACCATAAAATGTATACGCTCCACCATATGATATATCCATGAACTTTGGAATATTTTGAACTATGGACTTGAACCTTGGATAATTCAACCACCACATAAATATTAAATCCGAACCTTAGCATTGAAATTCGACCACATAAAATGTATCCAACCTTAGCATTGAAATTCGACCACATAAAATGTATCCAACCTTAGCATTGAAATTCGAGCCACCACATAAAATGAAATTTGAACCAGACCTTGGAGAGGGGGTCCACCAGAGGGGACATGTGGCGGTCCCTGGTTAGTTTGTCCTCCCACATAAAAATAAATAAAAAATAATTCAACCTTAGGACACTTTTCACAGTGCCACTGGGCATAAACTGAAGAATATTCCCTACATGCTGACTGGGCTACCATGTCATCAATTTGTCATTGTTCTACAATTTAAAAAAAAAAAATTGCTTGTTCTGAACGACAGTCAATAGGCTATAACTTCTTCATCTAGAGTAGAATTTTGACAAAACAAGTTGCATTGGATTCCTGGCGACGGGTCAGTCGTTTTCATTCAGTTTCTAATAAATTCTGAGCACTTTAATTTTTGAGCTAAAATACTGAGCCTTTGATCATTACTCCCCACTAGAAGCCTTTTGGACCCAAAAATATCTTTGATTACTAATCATGTGGATGAGGGTATTTTTCCCTCACCCTTCTAGTCTCTATCCACTGAAATTTTCCCATTTTCATCATTTGGAGCTTTTCACAAAAAGATAAATTTTTCCTTGATTCTTGTGACCATCTCTTGCTGTCATCGACACTGTCAAGCTGCAATTTTTTTGAATTTGCAGAGCAGCAAGCTATTCTTGCAGAAACCATCTTGTTCCTACCTTGGTCATCAATCAAAGGAAACTTAAAAACTGTCTCACCTTGCACACTATCACCGTGGCGATTCTTAGTTGTTCTTGATTTGTACTGGCGTTGACTCTTGACCAAGTATCTTCACCATTTCCATGTACCCTTTGGAAACCATAAACAAGCATTTGTGGAACCCATGCCTTCTTTGTCACTTTCTCTTTGACTTTTGCACTCTCTTGCACCGACATATTGTTTCTGACACTGCTCAACACTGATGTTGAATGCTACAAATGTTTTGCATCTTGCTCACCTCCTTTCAAAGGAAACCTGTCAGAATCCTAAAACATATCATTACAAGCATAAGCATATTTTTGAAAATTTTGATTCAAAACCATAAGTTCCAGGAAGTTCCCCCTCAAAGAGAAAAGGGCTCTATGAAAAATGCCATGAACAGGGAATTCAAAATTCCACGGATTATCATAAGTCCACTTCATTCAAACTATTGAACTTTGATGCATATCCTTACCCCATCTATCAATTGCCTAATAAGCATCAAGAGTGGTTGCCTAAATTTGATGGAAGTAATGTCTCTAGTGCCCAAAATCATGTAGATGACTTTCAGATTTATAATGAAATTGTTAAGGACCAATCTCTTTGTTTGATCATCAACAATGTCAAATTCTGACTTGCATTCACTATCCTCTTCATTTCTCCTTCATGTATAAGAGACAAACTTGTCTTCTTTTTATGCGCTCTAATCATGTACTCAATATCATATTTAAATAATTGATATGTATTCTCATGGTGATGAAATACTACTTTCCTATCACACAGATTAGGACTTTCCAATACAATACCTGATATCTCAAGTGGCACCACATCAAGTTCAACTTCATCAGTAAAGTTTGAATTGATGGTGAATCTTAGTAAGCAGTTCCTTGTAACCTGCAAGATTTCATTCTTGCATATCCAACCCAAAGGATATGGTCTTGGATGTCTAATAGTTTCAAGGTCTAGCTACTTAACCAAGTCCTCGGAAATCAAGTTAGCTTGTGACCCACGATCAAAAAGTGTATCAATCTTGGTATGTTTAGAGACAACTCTAATATGGAAAAGTTATAGTCTTGTATCTTCATCATGAGTAACGTTTGAACAATTTGAAGTACTAGTGCTTACAATATGTTTACCTTTCAAACCCATGACTGTAATCTTTGTCTCATCTCATGAATCTGACCCTAAGTCATGTTCAACTATAGCAACAGTTTTACCCTTTTCTTTGGCTTTCAATTTGTTTGGCTTCAACTCTGGATGAAGTTTCCAACAATGGTCTTCATCATGGCCATTCTTCAAACAATGTTTGCATGTGATTTTTTCCTTCTCCCTTTTAACAGAGCTATTTGTTTTTCCTCTTCAATAAAACTTTCCTTTTCCTTTACCCTCACTTTCACTTTTCTCATCTATGTTTTGTTTCCCTCTTGCCTCTAAGTGTGTGGCTTGAACACAAACTTCATATATGTTTGTGGGATTAAACATGAGAATAGTGTGCCTAAGGTAACTGTGCAAACCCCCAACATACTTTAACAAAGTTTCTTGAGAATATAAATTAATACCCAAAATAAGAGCTCTTCTCCTAAACTCATGAGTGTAATCTCGCAAACTTTTCCCTTTCAACTATCTAAAATTTTTCCAATCCATAATTTCCTTTTGCATGTAAGCTAATGGATAGAATTTCCTTTTAATGGCAGCAATAAAACTTGACCAAGACATAGAGATATTACCGTAGTTTTTAATCTCTTCTTGAGTCCTTGATTCCCACCATACAAGTGCAGATCCTTCCATCCTCAAAGAATCCAATTGAATCTTTATGCCGACTTCATGAAGGTTTTGAATTCTAAAATACACCTCCAATTGACGTTTCCAATTATCCAATATTTCTGCATTTACCTCGCCATTATACACTGGAAGCTCAAATTTGACATCTATTTTGAGTAAGGGTTTTTTTCCTTTTGTTGTCTTTGAGTGAGTGTGAGTGGCTTTTTTGGTGGAAGTGGAATATGGTGTTGATCGAGATGATGAGGATGATGAATATGGTGGAGATGAAGGTGGCTTTCCTCCACTACCCTTTTAACTCTTCGCTTCATCCTTCTTATCATCTATAGTTCCTTCTCCATGTGGAGGCTTAGAACCTTCTCCTGCCACCCCAGCAGTAAATGCATCAAACATAATTTTAACCATCCTATTTATGTCATTGAAGTCTCTCTTGACATCATCCTCTTCTGAATGATCTTGAGTCTCTCCAAAACCTGACATGATGGCTATGGATTCAAGCTCAACTTTTGATGCTTGTACCTCTTCAATCAACTCAACTTTTTGTGCAACTTGTACTTCCTCAATCTCAGCTTCTTGAGACAAAACTTGAGGTGTTTCAAGTGTAACTATGAGTGGAACTTTGGGTGATGATGGTGCTCTTGTAGCTCTCCTTCTTCTGGTCCTCATCTCAAGACTTGCAACCAACAATTTCCCTTCACCTTTCAGCAACTTTAACCTTGTTATCATCACAAATTTGCAACCATTAGACTTGCACAAAACTCAAGCAACTATCAAGCAAATAACCGTGTCTTTCAACCAAGCTCTGATACCAGCTTGATCTGATTATGAATTTTAGTTTTGTTATGCTAATTTCATTTTCATATTTAAAATTTACTTGTTGATCTTATGCGTGATGTACAGGTTTCCTTGTTGCTTATGTCTTTCAAATAGGTAATTTAACTGAGTTTTTATGAGTGAATTCACGAGCATAAATTATGAATTTAAAATGATGAATAGCAGCAACATAAACAACATCAAACCATCATAATTGATCCATAAATAGAGTTTTTATGAAGGATTTCACCCATCCTGGCCTACATCACCTTAGTCCAACTTCCATGGCTTGGGCCTCTATATTAGCTCAATAGTGAAAAATTTGTTGTTTACATGTGTTGCCACTAGAATCGGCACTTGGACTATAGCAAGCACCTAACCAAACACATCTTAAACTCTAAGGAAATTTTAATGTTTTGTTTTATAGGATTGGAAGACAATATAAACTCTGACTCACTGAAAAGATATTTCGGTCAAATCCACATTTCTACTAAAGAGGGTATTGTAACTTGATGTGGTAGCAAGGTGCAAGTTTATAGTCTATAAGGAGAGGAAATTGTAAGATGAGAGAAGAATTAGTAAGTCTGTAAAACAGAAATCTACTGATTTAGGAGAAATTCACAAAATATCAATTTGACAATATTCCATTGAGAGAAACCTATTCTAGTTTGACAAGATTCTCACTGAAATATTATGAAGAATAATTGTCATGAGTGATTCTCTTCCACTATTTATAACATATATTTTATCAGGAATGCTCACTGTGTGAGACTAACAAGAACTGATAAAACACATAACATGCTTAAGAGACTAATAAAAACACATAAAAGTATGATGATTTGCAAACTGGAACTGGAAGAAAGGAGATATGCAAACACAGGTAAAGTAGACAATACACAGCAAATTGGTAATAAGTCCTCAGTAGTATCATTCCATTTCATTCATAAAAATATTACAGTTCATATAAGTCAAAATTCTATAACCACCAACCAACCCTGACTTCATATCAGTTTGGCATATATATACAAAATATGATATTGTCATCTTCCATAGAAAAAGGTAAATTTGTTTCAAAAGTCATTACAACCTCGTGCAAGAGGTGAGGCTTATCCCTTAATCTTAATTACAGAGTGCTACATTAAAAACAAGATAAACATCATGAAGGCATCATAAAGGTTGTCACTCTAAAATGGTTGTGTGAGATGGCAGCCTATTCGAAGACCACTCTTTTGTTTTAGTAAAACCAATCTTTAACAAAAAGTGTAAAAAAATAGTGGGAGTGACACGTGGTTGTCTCCTTCAAAATAGAAATGTGATATTTTGGAGAAAGTTGGATATAAGACACCTGGCAGCATTCATTGCAACTGAATAACTTCTCCACTTCATCTGTTTAATGTCACCATCATGATTCAAAACAAAAAGTGGCCCATTTCCATCACATGCTGATATAAAAATAATTTCTACCTTCGCAGAAAAGGTAGCAATAACCGAAAAACATGGAACATTTGCCCAAAACGTTTTCTCCAAGTCAGCCCTGTTCTTCATTCATCAAAGGTCAAGAATAGAAGCAAAGATTCTTATGGCTTCTGCTTTAGTCACCTTTTTATTATACCTCTTTTTATGTGCTTGGCTCTTTGACTGAGCTTTCTTCTTCCTTTCAAATTTGTCTTCTGGGCTTTCTTCAATGTTGATAATTTCGCCTCTCAGTTTAGGATTGGCAATCAAATTTCCATTTAGACTCAGTTTGTTTCTTGGTCTAGTATGAGGTATTTTAACATAGGGATTAGGGATGAATTTGGACCTTTTTCCTCCATGTATAAATTTACCAGAATATTCCTCTTCATCTTCTGACTCTGTGTACTCAAGATCACTATTGTCTTCAAATGAGGAATAGGAATTATTTCATTTTTCTTCCAGTACTTGATCGAAGAACAAATTGAGGATACTAATTTAGCCAAGGTAGGCTCTTATTCTATGGTAGGCTCTGTCATTTTTTGTTTTCATTTCTTGAGAGAAAGAAAAACTTGTGAGAGGGTGGACTTAGTGAGAGATGCACCACTGTTTGGCTACACTTGATGAGATGACTCAAGAAACTGGCTTGAAATTTTCATACCAGGGTTGACTTCCACTAGTGAGAAAACAGGCTTAGGTGCAAGAAGATTAGGGTTGACTTCCACCGGTTCTTCTGCCATGAAAAGTTTCTTCTTAAGTTGGCTTCATGAAGAAGAGGTAATTTTTTCTTTATTATTTAACATAGACTTCTTAGGAGAAGATGGTGAACCATGTGAAATAGGGGCAGCACTAGTTTTATCATTGATGTCTCTCTTCTTTGGCCTCCCTGCCTTTCCTCTGGAATTAATAGTGCCAAACCCTTCCTCCATTAAAAACCTATCCCAAGTAATTTTCTTCTTTCTGAGGTGATAGACAACAAAAATTTTAATCAGAATTCTGTGATACAAATTATGCAAGGAGTAGTTTGGAATTTTCTGTAGCTTGAGGGACATTTTAAGAAGAGATTTATACAGAAAATAGGGTAGGTTCAAAGGTTTTTTCCCTGATATGTGGGCCAGGAATATCAATTGATAATGATGAACAGAAGAAAACCTCCCTTTGCATGTGATGTATTTCTGGACTAAGGTAATAACATGCTACCACTCGGCTTTAAAACAAGAAATGTGAGTAGTTGAATTCCATTTCATATCAGCATATTTGGGCTGAAGGTAAGAACTTAATTCTTCAGGCAGCGCTTTGCTTTTAAACCAACATTCACCGGTTGCAAAATACTGGGTTGCATGGGCTATGATAGCCTCGGAAATGCTAAATTTTTTTCTGCCTAACCTGACCTTTTCGCCATCGAAAGACTCAATGAAAGCTTGAGTCAGTGCCACGTTCTCCCCAGAAAACTTCTGGAGGAATTTATACCAACCTGAAAATTTGAATTTTGATTTTTCCCTTGCAACCACAAATCTTGTGTTAGCAAGCTCTGCCTTATTTACCTTTCCTCCTTTCCCCATTTTCTGACAGTTAAACTACTCACGAATACAACTATTGAACTCTAGTTGCAATGTTGTCCACGAAACCTGAGACTGCTTGCTTTGAAACCTGTGACTGCTTGCTCGAGGATTAGTTTTTGTTTACTTGTATCATACACATAAGCCTCAGGTTGAGTGTTCACTAAGCTCTCTTCTCTAATTTCATGCATGCAATTACAACAAGGAGTAATGACAGATTTTTGAAATGATTCAAAATCCAGCGCCAAGTCATGCCACTAAGCTTTCACGCTTCCACCTTATCATTACATGTGCTTTCTTCGTACCATGATTTCTTCCTTGTATAAATCTTAATGCATCACAAAACTTCCTTTTAACATGCATTACACACGAAACCGTAGTTCTTGGGCCCCACAATCTGGTGACCAATCGGAAGCAATCGCAAATCAGTCGCCCGCAAATTTAACTTTACACTGATAAAGGCTAAACAATAAAATATGTGATTTGTGAAATTCCACTGGTGCGCTACACTGACATGTGCGCCTCGCCTGATCACATCACAAATCACTTAACGTACCATGTGATTGCCTTAACGATAAACTTTAAAAACTACAATTTGTGAAATCGCTCCATCTGCGCTTTAATCTCCACCATTGATCTGCCCCCAGATCTGACGATCTTCCTTTCTCGTCCTTCATGACCTCATCGCATCGCAAATCACTTGACATACTACGCAATTGCCTTAACGATAAACTTTAAAACTACAATTTGCGATGTTGCTCCATTTGCGCTTTAATCTGAGCCATCGCTTTCTTCCCTTTAGGATCTACAATTGGATCATGGTCGTCTGATCATTCCGCACATGGTTCTTCTCCTTCGCTCAATTCCTTAGTTTAATTCCTGGCAATTTCCCTTTAAACATTCTTTGTTTCTCTTCTCTAGATCTCCCTCTCCATTGGTCAATCTATTTTCTGAAGGTCGTGCTTTGCTTTTAAAGAACTCTTATTTCAATACTGTCCACGAAGCCTCAATTTGCCTGCTCTGAAAATTGATTACATGTTTACCTGTAGCTTCTTTATTGAGATAACCAAAATCTTAGTGAAATAGTTGCGCTTTTCACTGTGTGGAATATGTGACTTTCATTTCTGAGAAATAGTTGCCTTTTACTGCCTTACATTTTTTTACAATGAATTTGCAACAAAGGTAGCTATTATTCCGGACCAGATGACTACAATTTTATTACCAAAACAACGACTAACCTTCAACACTAACATAATTCAAAATAGAGATTTTAACTTATTTTAGGACTCTAAAACACTATGACACCTATTCACTTTAAAATACCTTGATGTTGGGACTCTTTTTTACCTTTGTTGGAAATGACTCAAACTTGGACATGGACTAGGACATTAGAAAAAATTTGAAAACAATGACACAATGGCAATTACACCATTAAAATTTGTAGTGCTAACAGTGGCTCCTATTGGGGATGAAGTCCTCGATGTGAGGCTTCAAGGATTGTAGACTCAGTGCCTCAAAAACTCTTGAAACTCAGAAGACTTCTTGAAAATAAGGACTAGGAGTGACAATTGACTAACTGGCCTCAAGACTAACCATATATACAGACATAAGTTCCATTGGGCATGGAGTTTATTGACACATCACACTACATATTTACAATGGAGTGACTCAACTGAATTACTAAATAAATAACTTTTTAAGAAAATGACCATTGACTGGGCCTCCAGTCATCTGATCATCATCCAGATGTTTGAGCAAAAAAATATTATTCTCCAAAACTTCATCAATTCTAAATGGCCCAAACCACGGATTATTGAACTTACCATGATTTCCATGGTCTTCTCTCCTAGCATCCCAACGCGGCACCAAATCATTCTCCTGAAACAACTGTTGATTTTCTCTTTTATCAAAAATAGATTTGACTTTAGCCTGATACTTCTGAACTTTTTCCAACAATGATTCTCTGATTTGGTGTGCCTCTATCAACTGTAGCATTCTCCTTTGAACTGGGTTTTCATGATCCACTTCATCTTGTACGAACTTCATCACAGGAAGAGCTAATTACAAAGGAATTACAGCATCAGTACCATATACAAGTTGAAATGGAGACATTCTAATTGATTTTTTACCACTTAATCTATCTGCCCACATAGCAAGTATCAGCTGAGTATCCCAATTCCTCTTGTTTTCAGGCAGCATTTTATTAATAATCCTTACCAAAATTTTATTGGATGACTCAGCCAATCCATTACCTTGAGGGTAATAAGGCATGGAATGATTCAATTCAATCCCATATTATTGACAAAACTTGTACATCTTGGTGGACTTAAAGGCCATGGCATTATCAGTTACTAATTTCTATGGACAACCAAATCTTGACAAAATATTTTCCAACATAAATTTGATAATTACCGTATCAGTAGCATTCCTGGTTGGTACAGATTCAATCCATTTAGTGAAATATTTTGTAGCTGTGAGAATCCATCTATGTTGTCCTGATGAAGGTAGATGAATTTCACCGATGAAGTCTAGCCCCCACTGCTGGGAAGGAACATCTGCTGAAATAGGGATGAGAGGTAATGGTAGTTATTTCTATTTACCAACAAATTTCTGACATTTGACACAGCTCCTGACTTTAGAAAAGACATCAGAGAAAAGAGTTGGCCAATAGTAGCCAGCTTTTAATATTTTGTTTGCAGTTGCTCTCCAATACAAATGCCCTCCACATACTCCTACATGTAACTCTGTCATAATCTCCTGTGATTCTACTTCATCTGCACATCTTAACAAGACTCCAACAGGATCCTTCCACTAAAGTTGGTCTTCCAAAATGCAATACTTCACAGCTCTCAATTTTAAAACTCTTCTTTTAGATTTATCCATTTCAGGTGGATAGTTGAAATTTAACAAGAAGTAAACTATATCCTTGTACCAATCTGAATTAAATATTTCATGATAATTAGCAATACCTTCTCCATCTTCTCCTTCAGCTACCTCTACATTCAGATTTAAATCTTTGCAGTTAGATTCATCCATCAAGCGAGCCAAACCCTGACCCTTTATCAATTTAGTTGGTTTGATTTCAACATCAAATTCTAGAATTTTGGTCAGCTATCATCCTCTCCTTCCATCTGTATCTAGCTGCAGCAACACATCTTTAACAGTGATATCGAGCACAAAAGCAATTATTTTTTAATGAAACACATAAACTCGAAAAGACTTCAAAGCCTTAACTAGTGCATATGCTTTTTTTCAGTCAAGTTGTACTTTAATTTAGCATCCCTTAAAGAACGACTGAAAAATGAAAGTGGATGCTCCAAACCCTCCTTTTTCTTCTATAGTAAGACAGCTGCAATTATTTCTTCTAAAGCATATGAAAAAATCAGAAAATCCTTTTCAAAATCAGGACTAACCAAAACTAGTACTTCAGTCATGGCGGACTTAATTGCTGCAAAATAATTCTTTGCTTCATCTCGCCACTTAAATTCTGCATCTTTTTTCAGCAAGATATTTATATGTTTGATCTTCTCTGCAAAGTTAGGAACAAAACGCCTCAGAAAATTGATTTTCCCTAAAAATGATTGCAATTCCTTTTTATTTCTTGGCAAACCAATATTCTAAATAGCTTATACTCTTCTTGGATCAATATAGATGCCACTTTCTGTTACAATATGTCCCAATAACTTACCTTATTGGACAGCAAAAGATGACTTTTTTGGGTTTAAGGACAAACCAAACTTTCTGCATTTGTCAAAAACTTGCTTCAAATGTTTCAAGTGGTCTTCATCATATTTTGAATAAACTATGATGTCATCCAAATAGATGACCACAAATCTGTCCTTTTCTCCCACAAAGGTAATATCCATCTCCCTTTGAAAGGTTGCACCTGCATTCATCAGACCAAATGGCATTTTTTTGTACATGAATGTGCCCCAGGGTGTGGTAAAAGTTGTATTTTCTCTGTCTTGCCTGTCAACTGAAATCTGATTATAGCCTGAAAAGCCATCAATTATTGACAGTATTTTGGATCCTACAACCTTCTGCAAGATATAATCTATCTTGGGTAGTGGATAGTTATCCTTTAATGAACATCGGTTTAGGTTGTGAAAATCAACACAAATCCTTATCTCTCCATTCTTTTTCCAGACTGGGACTATATTAGCTACCCAGTTAGAAAATCTCAAAGGCAAAATTATCTTTGCTTCCCATAATTTTTTGATTTCTTTCTCAATGATTGGGAGCAACATGGGATTGATGTGTCTGATTTTTTGTGCTACAGGCTTTACATCTGTTTTAAAAGGAATCTTGTGCTCCATTATGCTCTTATCATAAGGTTTCAACTCACTATAAGACCATGCAAAAATATCAGCAAATTCCTTCAGTAGTTTGATATATTTTGTTATGGTTTCCAGAGGAAGGAATTTGGACACTTTGACTAACCTTGGCTGGTCTTCTGTACCATTATTACATTCTATTGTACCCTCTCCATCAACTTTTCTTTCAGGCTTGATAAAAACATCATTATTATCAAATAGTATTTCTAAAGGAACTAAACCCTTAGGAATAAAGTTAGTTTTCAGATCTATAATGTTTTTCCCAACCATAGTTTTCTTAAAAGGGTTGTTATTTTGGTTTTCAATAATTTCCTGCTCATCATCAACTTAAATGTTTGCAAACTCTTCTACACACTCTAAAAAAATCTGAATCTCCCTTTCATCCTCAAATACTTGCCAGTGCTTGATGTTATCAAGAATTGAAGGTCTGTTTTTTATTTGAACATCATAGATTGCCTTGACATCTAGAGGAAATTTGAATTACTAGCAGCAACAGCTAGTGAATCAGCAATTTTATTTTCTTCTCTAGTGATAAAATTTATATTAAATGCTGAAAATTAATGCTCAATCAAATCCGAGACTTCATTCCTATAATTCTTCAGTTTGGAATTTTTCACTTGGTAATTGTTTCTCACCTACTTAATCACCAACTCTAAATCACCAAAACCAATTAGTTGTGGTGCTCCCAAATATTTCGTTGCCTTCATACCTAACACAAGTGCTTCATACTCAGCAGTGTCGCTAGTGGTAGAAAATTGCAGTTTGTATGATATGGTTACCTTTTGCTGAGTAGGATAAATGAGGATTACACCGGTTCCTGATCCTTCTCTTGAAGAGGCTCCGTCAAAGTACAATTTCTAGATCGGTCCTCCTTCTGAATGTTTCTCATTTGCACCTTCAAAGTGTTGTTTTTCACTTAATTCAAGCTGGAAATCATTTTCGTCAGCAGCAAGGTGCAGAATTTATGACCCCAATTCCTTTTCTTCAGCATATATGGGATGATTTGATGGATTGTGTTGATCACTAATGATGTAGGCCATTTGAGTTTCCCTAGACAGACTTCTGAATTCCCCTCCAAATACTGGTATGGTAGCATATGACATGTCCATCTGAAGGGTACCTCCCAATTTCTTAGACCAAGATCTAGAAAGTAACATCCAAAATCTAGAAGGAATGTCGGCAACCACAATTTCCATCACTAAGCTCTTCATAGGCACCTGGGTAAGGGAAACAACCAAATCCTTAATCACTCCTAGACACTTGACTTTTTTGGAGTCAAAGGTGTAAAGGTCATGGTATTTCCTGGTGATCTCTAATCCCATTTCATCCATCACTTTCTTTGGCATGAGATTGTGGGAAGCTCCAAAATCTAACAGACAAATATGCAACAATTTGTCATGTATATTGAGTGACAAGTAAAAATGCGGTGATTTATCATCATTTTGGTCTTGGACATGGCAGCCTAGATAAATAGTGGGATGTGCATCCTCAAGGTTGACTGAATCATGAGCAAGAGGAGGTTGTAGCAGACCCTTAAAAGACTCTTTATATGTTGGATTTTTCAATAATTTCAGGAGTGGAACGGGAATTTTGATTTTATTCAATTCAGATTTGAAACTGAAATAAATTGGAACTAATTCCTTATTTTCTACAGTAATTTTAACAATTGGAGCATAATTTTGAGATGTAGGAACCTCATTTACCTTGGTTTTCTATTTATTAGCTTGTTTATCTGAATCTGATTTTTGTTGAGGCTACTCAACAGGACCTTTGGACCTCAAAGGGTAATTTTTGTTTCTAACTTCTTGTTGTTTTTATCATTTTGTACATAAATTTGAGCATTCATATCATCAGAAAACAAATAAATTCTTGATCTATCTTCATATTCCTGCAATGTCAAACATGTTGACTATGAAGTTTCTCCCAGATGGTTTATGTCTTCATTTTCTTCCTCATTTCCTTGTTGTTCTTCTTCAACAAAATTATTCAAAGGAGGCTGAACATTTTTATCATCAGCATTCCTCCTTGGGTGTTGTAGGATTTGTTGAGGATGAAAAGGCCTCCTGAAGGGAGCCTGATTTCTATTAGCTTCGTTTTGATTGGCTTTAGCAGCTGGTTTATTTTCTACCTCTAATTTTGACATCTTAGAGGCAAGTTCCTTCATCAAATTGGACAATGGATCAATATTTTATTCTGCTGAAAGAGACTTGGAAGAAGAAGGATTTTCCTCTTTCATCTTCTTTTTATCTTTTGCTTCCTTTTCTTCCTTCATTTTTAATTTATTTGAAGCCATGAGATTAGACTGCACTCCAATTCCAACCTCTTGCATATTTGTCAGTGTCTATGGTTTTTTAGCCCTCAACCATAAGGAAAACTCAAAATATAAAGTATTTGAAAAATTTATCATAGTTAGTGGGTTTAATTTCTTCAGGAATTTTCTGATAAAACTTATTAAACCTCTTAGTAAAATTAGATAATGACTCATCTGCTTTCTTCTTCAGTGTTCCAATTTTTGTAAGATAATAGACATAGTCTTTCCTATCACCCCAATGCTTCACAAATGTATCTTCTAATTAATCAATTATTATAATTCAATTTGGAGCCAAAATTCTAAACCATTTTTGAGCTTGACCATCCAAGCTCTAAACAAAGAGTCTTGACCAGACATCTTCATGTTCAATATTCTAATTGTCAACATAACTATAGAAATCCATTAAATATTCCTTAGCGGAAACTCCTTCTCCCTCCCCAGTATATTTTGGAAGATATTTCAAGTAATCTCCTTGAGTAAGTGAATGCAAGGGTTGAGGGAGAACAAGTGGTGCATATCTCGCAGCCACTATCTACTGCATCCTTGTAAGGGCAGGCTGGGCCATAATTTTTTGATGTACAACTGATGTAGTTGTTTGAGAAATAGGAATTACAATTGGTGAATTATGATTCTAATTTAGGATAGCAAAAAATTGGGGGTCTTGAGCTGATTTTTCAGGCTTTGGAATTCAAAAGAGTCGGTTTTCAAAAATATGAACAGAGGCTTGAATTTTCCTTCAGTAGAAGAATCAGAATCTAAAGTTGTCTCTTGAGGGGATGGAGTTAATTCAGCTTTATTTTTCTGAGAAAGGAAATTAGATAAATTAAAAGTAAGACCTTCAAGTACAGTCTCTTCAAAAGGATGAGAGGAAGATGACCCAACAGCTAGATTTGGAGAAAAAAGGAAAATACTCTTGTTGACAGGTTATAAGAGACTAGTATTCAGGATGAGTTTGAAGGAAATTTAAAATAGTCTTGAAGTCTTCTTCAATCAAAATATCCCTATCAAGGAAAGGTGCAATAGTCAACACTTGTTCTAATTCCCCTTCATTCAGCACAAATTCTTCTGACTTCTTTTCAACACATAGAAATTCAGTTTTGTCTTCTTTGACTAGAACAGTACTTATTTCAGATTTACTAGGTGATGAGTAAGAAAAACCTTCAGCTAAACCTAGGTTAACAACATCCACTTTATTTTCTAGGGGAGTAGCTTCAACTTGAGATTTTTCAACAAAATCTTTTGAAACTAAAACCTCTTTAGATTCTAAAGTAGATAGAGGTACCTTTTTCTTTGGAACGTACTTTTTGTGTACCTTCTTCACCGACTGAGATGTGGCTTCAACTGATCTTTGTTTTCCTTTACCATCTTTGATTATTTTCTCTGGGTTAGCAATTGGGGTCACAGTTGGAGATCTCTGATTCCTCCATGTAGAAGGAGGTCTTGAAACCCCTCTTCCTCTTCGTGGAGTTCCCAGGTGAACAAATTTGCAATCTTCTTCAAGTCACCAATTCTTGTTCACCATGAAGAATTGATTATCAGCAATTCATAACAATAGACTCGGAAGAATACTTCGTTACAAGGCCTTCGTCTCCCGACAGACGCACCAAAAGATGTTGGCACTGGAATAAGCACTTGGACTACACCAAGTGCATGATCAAACACATCTTAAACTCTAAGGAAATTTTAATGTTTTGTTTTATAGGATTGGAAGATGGTATAAACTTTGATTCACTAAAAAGAGATTTTGGTCAAATCCACAATTCTACTAAAGAGGGCATTGTAACTTGATGTGGTAGCAAGGTGCAAGCTTGTAGTCTATGAGGAGAGGAAATTGTAAGATGAGAGAACAATCAATAAGTTTGTAAAACAGAAATCTACTAATTTAGTAGAAATTCACAAAAGTAGCATTTTGACAATATTCCATTGAGAGAAAGCTATTTCTAGTCTGAAAATATTCTCACTAAAATATTATGAAGAATAACTATCATGAGTGAAGCTCTTCCACTGTTTATAACATATATTTAGTTAGGAATGCTCACTGTGTGAGACTAACAAGAACTAATAAAACACACAACATGATTAAGAGACTAATAAAAACACATAATAGTATGATGATTTTCAAACTGGAACTGGAAGAAAGGAGAAATGGAAACACAAGTAAAGTAGACAATACACAGCAAATTGGTGATAAGTCCTCAGTAGTATCAATCCATTTATTTCACAAAAAAAATTACATTTCATATAAGTAAAAATTCTATAACCACCAACCAACCCTGACTTCATATCAGTTTGGCATATATATATACAAAATATGATATTGTCATCTTCCACAGAAAAAGGTCAATCTGTTTCAAAATTCATTACAACCTCATGCAAGAGGTGAGGATTATCCCTTAATCTTAATTACATAGTGCTACATTAAAAACAAGATAAACATCATGAATGCATCATAAAGGTTGTCACTCCGAAATGGTTGTGTGAGGTGGCAACCTATTCGAAGACCATTCTTTGGTTTTAGTGCAACCAATCTTTAGCAAAAAGTGTAAAAAAAATGTGGGAGTGACACGTGGTTGTCTACTTCGAAACAAAAACATGGTATTTCGAAGAAATTTGGATATAAGACACTTGGAAGCATTCATTGCAACTGAATAACCTCCCCACTTCATCTGTTTAATTTCACCATCATGATTCAAAACAAAAATTGGCCCATTTCCATCACATGCTGATATAAAAATAATTGCTACCTTTGCAGAAAAGGTAGCAATAATCGGAAAACATGGAACATTTACCCAAAAAAATTTCTCCAAGTCAGCCTTGTTCTTCATTCATCAAAGGTCCAAAATAGAAGCAAAGATTCTTATGGCTTATGCTTTAGTCACCCTTTTATTAGACCTCTTTTTCGGTGCTTGGCTGTTTGACTGAGCTTTCTTTTCCTTTCAAATTTGTCTTCTGGGCTTTCTTCAATGTTTATAATTTCATCCTTCAGTTTAGGATTGGCAATCAGCATGTTGTTTAGCCTAAGTTTTTTTCTTGGTCTAGTATGAGGTCTTTTGAAATAGGGATTAGGGATGAATTTGGACCTCTTTCCTCCATGTATAAATTTACCAGAATCTGCCTCTTCATCTTCTGACTCTGTGTACTCAGGATCACTATTGTCTTCAAATGAGGAATACGAATGTATTCCATTTTTCTTCCTCTTCTTGATCGAAGAAAAAATGGAGGATACTAATTTAGCCAAGGTAGGCTCTTCTTCTATGGTAGGCTCTATCATTTTATGTTCGCCTTTCTTGAGAGAAAGCAAAACTTGTGAGAGGGTGGACTTATGAGAGATGTGCCACTGTTTGGTTGCACTTGATGAGATGACTCAGGAATCTGGCTTGAACTTTTCATACCAGGGTTGACTTCCACTAATGAGAAAACAGGCTAAGGTGCAAGAAGATCAGGGTTGAACCTATCCTTCCTCTCTTACGAACCTATCCCAAGTAATTTTCTTCTTTCTGAGGTGATAGACAACTAAAATTTTAACCAGCCCTCTGTGATACAAATTATACAAGGAGTAGTTTGAAATTTTTTGTAGCTTGAAGGAAATTTTAAGCAGATATTTATATAGAAAATAGGGTAGGTTCAATTTTTTTTTCCTTGAGATGCAGGCCAGGAATCTCAATTGATAACGATTAACAGAATAAAACCTCCCTTCACATGTGATGTTTTTATGGACTGAGGTAATAACATGCTACCACTCGGCTTTAAAACAAGAAATGTGAGCAGTTGAATTCCATTTCATATTAGCATATTCAGGCTTAAGGTAAGAACTTACTTCTTCAGGCAGTGCTTTGATTTTAAACCAGCGTTCACCAGTTACAGAAGACTAGGTTGCACGGGCTATGATAACCTCAGAAATGCTAAATGTTTTTCTTCCTAACCTGACCTTTTTTCCATCGAAAGACTCAGCGAAAGCTTAAGCCAGTGCCATGTTCTCCCCAGAAAACTTCTGGAGGAATTTATACCAACCTGCAAATTTGAATTGTGATTTTTCCCTTACATCCACAAATCTTGTGTTAGTAGGATCTGACCTATTGACCTTTCCTCCTTTCCCCATTTTCCGACAACTAAATTTCTCACGAATACAAATTTGAACTCTAGTTGCAATGTTGTCCATGAAACCTGAGACTGCTTGCTGGAGGATTAGTTTTTGTTTACCTGTATCAAACACAGAGGCCTCAAGTTGAGTGTTCACTAAGCTATCTTCTCTAATTTTTTGCCTACAATTACGATAAGGAGTAATGACACATTTTTGAAATGATTCAAAAGTCGGCGCCAAGTCATCCCACTAAGATTTCACGCTTCCACCTTATCATTACATGTTATTTCTTTGTACCATGCTTTCTTCCTTGTATAAATATTAATGCATCACAAAACTACCTTTTAACATGCATTACACATGAAATTGTGGTTCTTGGGCCCCACAATCTGGTGACCAATTGGAAGCAATCACAAATCGGTCGCCTGCAAATTTAACTTTACACTAATAAAGGCTAAACCGTAAACTATGCGATTTGCGAAATCGTGCTGATGCGCTATGCCAATGGGTTCCCCTCACCTCATCGCATCGCAAATCACTTAAGATACGATGCAATTGCCTTAACGATAAACTTTAAAAACTGTGATTTTCGAAATCGTTCCATCTGTGCTTTAATCTCCACCGTTGATATGTGCCCAGATCTAACGATCTTCCTTGCTCACCCTTCATCGCCTCATCGCATCACAAATCACTTAACATACCACGCAATCGCCTTAACGATAAACTTTAAAAAATCTGATTTGCAAATCCACTCCATTTTCACTTTAATTTGAGCCATCAGTTTCTTCCCTTTCGGATCTACGATTGGATCATGCCCGTCTGATCATTCTGCACGTGGTTCTTCTCCTTCGCTTCATTCCTTAGTTTAATTCATGGTGATTTCCCTTTAAACATTATCTTCTTCTCTTCTCCAGATCTCCCTCTTTGTTGGTCAATCTGTTTCTGCAGGCTACGCTTTGATTTTAAAGAACTCTGATTGCAATATTGTCCACAAAGCCTCTATTCGCCTGCTTTGAAAACTGATTACCTGTTTACCTGTAGCTTCTTGATTGAGATAACCAAAATCTCAATGAAATAGTTGCGCTTTTCACTGTGTGGAATATGTTACTTTTATTTCTGATAAATAGCTTCTTTTTACTACCATATTGTTTTTTACAATGAATTTGCAATAAAGGTATCTATTATTCCGGACCAGATGACTGCAACTTTATTACCAAAACAATGACTAACCTTCAACACTAACATAAGTAAAAATAGATATTTTAACTTATTTTAGGACTCTGAAACACTATGACACCTATTCACTTAAAAATACCTTGATGTTGGGACTCTTTTTTACCTTTGTGGGAAATGACTCAAACTTGGACATGGACTAGGACATTAGAAAAAAATTGACAACAGTGACAGAATGGAAATTACACCATTAACATTTTTAGTGCTAACAACATGCATCAAAGGCTCCTGAAATATACTCCAATGAGTCCATAATTTCAAAATCTATTAGAAATGACTATTCATTTACTCAATTTGGCCTTTAGATGATATAGGCATGGCCTTCCTTCCTCGTGGCCCTAGGCTTCAAAAATATTAAAAGTGACAAAAACACATGTAGAACTGCTCCATTATCTCTGCAACCTATTCCATTGTGTTCAAAGCATGCCAATATGCTAGGAATGACTCTTCCTAAGCCAAAATTGTTCGAAAATTGCTCAAGATATGGCAAATTTAATTTTCCCTAGATTCCTCCTCCAAATCTAGAGAAGACTCCATATAAGTCCAGACAAATTTGGTAGTCCGCCGAAAATGGGGGTGCCTCCTAAAACTCCACCAAGTTAACAGTGAGTTAATTAATGAGGTTCGTGCATAAACTGAGCAACAAGACCAACCGCAAAGGAAAGGTCAAAACAGGTATGGGTTAGATACAGAATTTTACCAACAAGTTAACAATATAAGGTAGCATCAAATCCAAGGGCAGTACAAGTGACTGAAAGCTTGAATCCAGACTGAAAGGGAGAAGGGGTTGGCTTACAGTCTTCCATGTGAAAGTGACGTAGAAGATCACAGGCATACTTGGACTGAGAAAGGGTAATAACTTCTTTGGATTGCAAGACTTGAAGACCAAGAAAATAATGTGAGTGTCCTAAGTCTATCATTTCAAACTTCGTTTTGAGGCTAGACTTCACATGGTTTATATGGTTGGGATCACTACCAGTAAGGATAATATCATCAACATAAAGAACAAGGATGATTAAGGACTTACCCACTTTCTTGGTGTATACAGTGTTGTCAGAATGACATCTATAAAATCCATTATCTAAGAGAAAGCTATCCATTTTGGCATACCAAGCCCGAGGGGCTTGTTTGAAACCATAGAGATACTTCCTAAGGTGACGAACAAGGCTAGAGTCATTTTGGATAAATCCAAGGGTTGTTCCATGTAGATTTCTTCATGCAAATCCCCATGTAAGAAGGCGGATTTAACATCCATATGATGTACTTCCCATTTAAAGGAGGCAGCAAGACAAAGAACAAGGCGGATAGAATTCATTTTGGCAATAGGGGAGAAGGTTTCAGTATAGTCAATGCCTTCAACTTGTGAAAATCCTTAAGCAACAAGACGAGCTTTATGTTTATCCACTTTTCCATCTAGTCCAAACTTTGTTTTGTAAACCCATTTGCATCTGAGAATTTTTCTTCCCTTTGGAAGGGGAACAAGATCCCAAGCATCGTTTGCCAATAAGGAACGATATTCTTCATTCATAGTTGTATCCCAATCTGGATGACCTGAAGCTTCTTCAAAGGTGTCTGGATCAGGATTTTCTAGAACTTGAGCCAATAAGGAAGAGGCTCTTTCAAACTGAGAATGTGTATGGCGTTGATCTAGAGGGTAACCTACTAATCTGAGTATGAATGTTAGTTTTTATGTGCTAATTTCATTTTAAGATATACAATTTACTTGTTGATCTTATGTTTCATGTACAGGTTTCCTTGATGCTTATGTGTGTCAAACTGGTAATTTAACTGAGTTTTTATGAGTGAATTCAAGATCATAAAGTATGAATTTAAAATCTTGAAGAGCATCAACATAAAGAACAGAAAACTTTCACAATTGATCCATCAACACAGAGTTTTGATGAAGAAGTTCACCCCTCCTAGGCTACATCTCCATGGTCCAACTTCCATGGCTTAGGTCCCTGTATTAACTCAATAGTGAAAAAAAAATTGTTTACATGCATCAAAGGCTCCTAAAACATACTCCAATGAGTCCATAATGTCAAAATATATCATAAATGGCTATTCATTTACTCAATTTGGCCTTTAGCCAATCTAGGCATGGCCTTCCTTCCTGGTGGCCCTAGGGTTCAAAATTATTCAAAGTGACAAAAACACCTGTATAATTGCTCCACTACCTATGAAACATGTTCCAATGTGTTGATAGCATGCCAATATGCTAAGAATGACTCTTCCTGAGCCAAAATTGGTCGAAAATTGCTCAAGATATGGAAAATTTAATTTTTCCATGATTCCTCCTACAAATCTAGAGAAGACTCCAGATAAGTCCGACAAATTTGGCAGTCCGCCGAAAATGGGGATGCCTCTTCAAACTCCTCCAACTTAACAGTGAGTTAATTAATGGTTAATCCTGGATTAAAGGCAGATTAAATGCACACTAAGTGCATTTAGCTTGGGCGCTTGGACATTGGTCATGTGGAAGGTCACGTGGGGAGAAGGGTTGGCCCCCTCCCTTTTGCCATTGGAGTTCTACATAAGCCTTCAAATATGAATTGGGAACAGAGAATTTACAAGCACCGCCCCGTGGTCTATTGGAAAATTTGTTAAAATAGGAGGGGGAGGTCACGGATTTGACCCGCCCTCAGCCCATCCTATACATATGTTTTGGCCAACTGATACATAATGGCTCCACTATTAATAAAACCTTTGCAGACTTCGTAAAATAGATATGCAAAACATTTATATACGCACTCCAATAAATCATATGCCAACTTCCAATGTTATAAAATTTGGATTATACTTATATTCGCCACCATAAAATGTATACGCTCCACCATATGATATATCCATGAACTTTGGAATATTTTGAACTATGGACTTGAACCTTGGATAATTCAACCACCACATAAATATTAAATCCGAACCTTAGCATTGAAATTCGACCACATAAAATGTATCCAACCTTAGCATTGAAATTCGAGCCACCACATAAAATGAAATTCAAAGCAGACCTTGGATAGGGGGTCCACCAGAGGGGACATGTGGCAATCCCTGGTTGGGTTGTCCTCCCACATAAAGAAAACTTTGAATTCCACCTTCGGAGTAGATCCTTAAAAAAAATAACTTTCAAACCAAACTGGAGATTCCAGTTGTGACACTTGCCACAGTGCCACTAAGCATAAATTAAATAATATTCCCTGCATGCTGACCGGGCCTCCATGACATCAACTTGTCATTGTTCTGCATTTTTTTTTAAATTTTCATGTTCTGAATGGCAGTCAGCAGGATATAACTTCTTCATCTGGAGTAGGTTTTCGACAAAACGAGTTGCATTGGATTCCTAGCAACGAGTTGGTCGTTGTCATTTAGTTTCCAATCAATTCTGAGCACTTTCATTTTTGAGCTAAAATACTGAGCCTATAATCACTTGCAAGACAACCTGATGCATCTCGAATAGAGCGGACCCATCTTGGAAGTTGTGGAGTTGAAGGAAGATCTTGAGGAGGTGGAGGAGGATTCTCACCCTCATTGTCATCATTCAAAATAGAAGGAATGTTTTCAAAAACAGAAGAGATAGAGAGAAGTGGCACATATGCCGAATCAGGCTCACAGGCCAAAGGTGGCACACCCATTGAACTAGGCTCGCATGCCGATATATTTTCATCAAATTATACATATGTTCTAATGATAACATTTTTTGGATTTTGGTTGAAGAAGTTTATATCCTTTGACATCTTCATAATATCCAACAAAAATGCATTTTTCACTCTTAGGTTCTAAGACTTTATGTTTCGTATTTGGAATATGGGCCCAAGCTTCACTTCCAAAAACATGAAAGTGACTTACATCTAGTTTAATTGATCTTTGGGCTTCTTCTCGAGTTATATTCCTTTAAAACTTAGTAGGAGTGATATTTACTATGTAATTTGAACAGTTAATTGCTTTTGCCTAAAATTAAGACTAAGTCCTTTAGATTGAAGCATACAATTAGCCATTTCTTTTAGTGTGTGAATATTCCTTTCAGCTACACCATTTTGTTGTGGATTATACGAAACATTATGTTGCAATTGAATGTCATGCTCAGTGAAAAAGTGGATAAATTTTTTTTTAACATATTCTCCCCCATTGTCAGATCTTAACTTAAGAATGTGATGTCCAGATTTTTTCTCAACAAAGTCCTTAAAGGCAAAGAACATGTTAAAAACTTCACTCTTGAATTTTAAGAAGTATACCCAAGTGCGTCTGGAAAAATCATCAATGAAAGTTAAGAAGTACTTGTAGCCAGAGAAAGAAACCACTGGAAGTGGACCACATAAATCACTATGCACAAGCTGCAAAGGGGCTGAAGCGTGCCAAGAGGCACATTTTTCAAAACTATCATGATGATGTTTTCTGAATACACATCCGAAAAAACACCATCTCGAAAAGATACCATAGGAAGACATGTCACCATATTTTCTTTACATATAGTTTGAAGAGAGCAATAGTTGAAGTGACCAAATCGATCATGCCAAAGTTTGCTCACTTCATTATTATGAGCAACAAAAACGGAGGGAAGACATGATGACCCAGATTTTTCAAACTTGTACAACCTTGTGAAATCATCAGCAATACCAATAGTTAAAATATGTCTAGGATATTTGAGTTCCTTAATTGCAACATCATGATGTAAGAATTCTATTGTTTTCCCTTCACCTGAATGAGTTATCTGATGAAGGGATAGAAGGTTACAAGACAAGGTAGGAACACATAATACATCATTAAACTGACCATTATCTAGATGAATGGTTCCAAACCCTACAACTCTAAGAGATCTATCATCACCAACATAAAAAAATTTGGTGTTACAATAATTTAAAGAAGAAAACATGGCTTTATTTTTGGCCATGTGGTAAGAGGCTCCAGAATCAATGAGCCACTCATGAGAGTGAGAAGAAGAAGATACATTCAATGCATAACTAGATCTTGATGCTTGACAACCACAAGCAGAAAGTGTCATTCCTAAAGATGAAGTTGAATATTTCTCCAAATTGATGTTGTGCTTCTTCATTGCTGCTTCCAAGGCTTACATCTTCTAAAAGCATTTTGACTCTATGTGTTCATCACGATTACAAAAGTTGCAATGTTTATCTGTCTTCTTCCCTTTGTTTTTATTTACCTTATCAGTTTTTTGAGATGTTTTTTCAGTTTGAGGCTAAAATTGCTTAAGACCCTTGTTTGGTTTAAGACCATTCTTTTTAGGATGTTGCTTCTTAGGATTCCTTCGGTATGGTTGTTGATGGGTTGCTAAGGCTTTCTTAGAAGAGTTTCCAGTATTAATAAGACTAAGATGTAAGATTTTTTTCTTGTTCTCTTATCAAAGAATCGCAAAAGGCGTCAAAATAGGGGGACTTGTAGGTTGTTCCTTGAGAAATGAGGGCTTCTCTAGTGGAATGGAAGGTGGAAACAAATATAGAGTATGCAGGACCAAGCTTAGCAAGAATGAAATAGATAAGGTTTTCATATTCCTTTTTGACCTTACAACCTTCTAAAAGAATTCTAAGGGTCTTGAATTTGTACAAAAAATATTCAATAAAGGAGAAATTATTAGGGTCCAAAGTAAACAACTCATTTTCAATCTGGTGGGCTCTGAATTCATTTTTAATGCCAAAAATAGTATTTAGTTTTTTCATAGCTTCAGTAGGGGAGCCAATTTCTTGGATATGAAATATAAGATCTTGAGCAATGGACATTCCTATCAACCATTGTAATTGATCTTGTTTATTTTCTCATTTAACGGCTTTATTTCCATTAGTAGGTTTAGTTTCTTGTCTTGTGGCTACTCTATAAATCTCTTTACTTCTAAGTAAGTCTACCATGTATGATAGCCATTGGAAATAATTGGTGTTGTTAAGAATAACCGGACATAAACTTTCCATTTTTTAAAAATTGTAGTTGAAAAGGCTAAAAATAACTGCTCCAATGGAAAGGCCTCGAAAAGTTAGGCTGGTAAAAAAAAAACAGCTATGAAAACGACTTCCGGATGAAGAAGTTATGCCTTTTTGAAAAAAAGTTGTAGTAGATGTCGAATAGTTACGTGAGAGGTAGAAAGATGATGATGAAGTTGTACTTAAATGAAAAAAAAAAAAAAAATCCCTCATTTTCCAAACTTAATACAATAAGTTCACTTTTAAAAAAAAAACTACTTTATATGACCCACTTTTATAAATAAGCGAGAGTCACTTTTACAATGTTACTTTTACATGTTTTTTTTAAATAAAACCGGCATCTTTCCAAAAAGCTTTTTAAGAAAAAATAACTTAACAAAAAGATTTTTAGAAAAAGAAGTTTGACAAAGAGACTTGGACCCAAGACCTCTATTCTCGTAAACTAATTTACACCAAGTGAGCTAGTAAAAGGATTCTATAATTATTTGAAAAGAGAAAGGTTTTTTTTCTTTTTTTCTTTTTCTTTTTTCCTGCAAAAAAAACACAAAATCTATGCAAAAAAATACAAGCCTTATGGCAGAATGTTAGATTTATGGTTAGTCTTACCGAAAACTATCTATTTTTCTCGTTGTTTCTGATTTCCTGAAATCGCACAAAGAAGCAAGGAAAGAGCATACGTAGCAAAAAAATCGCATCCTCATGTTTCTGATTTTCTGAGATCGCACACATCACAGAAAAAAGAGCATACACAGAGAATAGGGTATAGATCTGGCAATTAAAAAAAAATTAAAAAACCGAAATAAACAGAGGGATTAATAAATATAACTACAAAAAAGATACTTTATACCTCCAGATCTAAAATGACAAAACTTAGGCAACCTGAAACCTTTTCACATGAAACAAAAGGGGTTTCTCACTGTAACAGACGCTCCAGACACAACATAGCATATCTCCAGGCCCGAAATAGTAGATCTGGAAAACGGTAGTCAGATGCATTCAAATCGGCTTCAGATTTGGATCAACAACGGATGTGACCCTCAAAATGGCTCTAATACTATGTAGGAATTTACAGGGTAAGTTCCTTAGATCAAACACCAAAGGTTACTGCTCACAAATAGATCACAGATCAGTACACCAGTATTTTACATGGTTAAAACCCTCAAAGAAGGAAACAGGCCACAACCTAAGCCAACGCGGCCACTTCAGGAAATTTATTAATATAAAGAAAGAAAATTTACATAAGCTTTTGTAATAAATGGTTACCGGACAAATGACCCTCCTTACTCTTTAAATAGAGATCATGGACCAATCGGGTGTTAAGCCACGGATCAAGTGCCAATAATACCGAGGAGAGAATGAACTGTCGGATCACTACATATCATGACCGTTGGATTATAAGTTACAAATGTACATAGTAAATAAACACACTTTACCCAAATCTATGCTAGACCAAGTTATACTTAACTTTTTTCTATGTATCGAAATATCCTAACAAAACATGGTCTACTGCATGAAATTTTTTCTCCTGCAATTCAGCCCGGAAAACTCGTCCTCCTTGCCACATCTCTGAGAGAGAGAAGTTGTACGAACCAACGAGAGAAGGAGAGAGAAGAATGTGTGAGTGATGATGATTCCAAATGAGGTGTGAGCTCACTTGTATTTATACAATTTTTTGTGGGTGAAGAGACACGTCCATTGGGCTTCTTGAGCCTACATCATGGTGAAACCAACCTGAACAAATTGCACATGTGTGGGAATAAATTCAAAATCACACTTCAACTTGTCCAAATGAGATGATATTTATATCAATTTTGATCCTCTAGAAAAGAGGAATTTAATGAAATCATCAGCTCCATCAAATGAGTTGTCCCAAGGTGGAATTTGGCCCTAGTTTCCAATTTTAACACTCCCTCTCAACTAGGGAGAATTCCACCTACCAATCCATCTGTCATCATCAATCATCAAGTCATCTTATCGTCATGTACCATCTCTGTCATCCCATCTCTGCTCTGTTGAACCTTGATGTAATTATGAAGAATAATTGATCGAGAGTGAGTCACAAGACCTTGCTACTCTCCACGACCAAAAGTCAGTCTAGAGGTAGAACCTCAATTGATCTCAGATCAAGTTGTTGAACACCATGCATCCTATAAATAGGGAGTATGGCAATATATGATGCATCCATCAGTAGTGCTATGGTCCCTATCCACTTTTCCCAACTCATTGGCGGGATGAGAGGTACTTCCCATGAGTCTCAGACTACATGGGTAGGATGTATGTTGGGGCATCAGCAGGAGAAGATGAACCACTCATCATGCTCATATGACATAGGAGAATGTAAACCACTCGTCCTATGCATATGTGAATTGTAGGGGAAGTTGAACCACTCACCTTACATATATGTGTCTATAATCATAAGGGAAGGTGAGCCACTCACCCTACATACATGTGTTTGCAACCGTAGGGGAAGGTGAACCACTCACCCTGTACATAGTGCACCAATAGGGGAAGGTGGACCACTCACCCTATGGTCTCTCATAGCTCCAAGAAGTACGCCAAGCCCCTAGGAGCTCCAAGAGATCAGTGTCTAACTCAAATAGGACCCTCATAGGAGAGTCTTTCCACGACTCCAAGTATCTCTCGGAAGGCTAAGAATTTGACCTTCCTTAAGGACTTCATGAGGATTTTTGTGACATGTTCATCAATCTTGATGTGTTGGAGCCTTATTACTCCCCATTGTACAATATCCTAGATAAAGTGGTACCCGATACCAATGTTCTTAAAGTGTTCGTGTGTAATATTCCTAATTAGCACCGCTAATTGGAATATTTGATTTTTGTATAGTTTTGCCGACTATAGTTTATTAATAAATAAAAGTGAGAAAAAGGGGCTAACTCACTTAAATAAAATAAAGTGTTTCCCTAGTAGATGGAACGTTATAACTTAAGGAGGAGCCTTGGGGGTCCACACCACGTATGAGAGGGGGCTCACGTAGCCTCTAGGAGCTTCTGCGCAGTCTTATGAGGAGCACGTGGGAGAGAGAGGGACCACGTTAGGGTTTTTGAGGAGGGCTAGCGTTATAAAAGGTGGGAGATCCATTTCATTTGGCATTATTGATGTTGATGATATTTGAGCTAGATTTTTGTCTTCTTGAGCACGCTGGCTGTTTAGTCTGTCTGCAGCACTATTTAGTGCGATTGAGTGTCTCCGGTCGGAGATCTCGCCCTTAGCCCCGGGGGACTTCGAGTGCCTGCTCGGGCAAGGTTTTTCCTTCAGTCTTTTGCGGGAGATTTGGTTGTTGTTTTTCGAAGGAGCTGGGCTTCTTGTGGTGACTGCGCAGTCCCTGGGAGAGAGGACGCTGTTCTTGGAGGAGGTGCTCTATTGCGGGGTTTTCTGTAGGAGATTCAGTGAGATTCGGTGTGGAGATTCAGTCTTCATCAGTGGGAGATTTTTCAGGGAGTTTGTGGCCCTATTTCAGCATATATCATTTGGCTTTTGCGCTGGGCTTGGAGAGACAGCGTTTTTCCTTGAGGAGGGTTCCAGAGGTGATTTTCGGAGGCTGGGCATTTTCTACATGGTTTCTAGGTTTTGTCCGGGGTGGTGAGTTTAGGTGTTCTGTAGATTTTCAGCTCATTCCGGCAAGGGGATCAGCCCCTAGTTCTAGTTCATTCCAGCAGCAGTAGTTTACGGCAGTTTCTTCCAGCAGCTGGGACGTCGTTTCTGTAGCAGCCATTTCCTGTTTTCTGAGAGGGTTCTTCACTTGCCTTGTGCAAGGATAGGTGCTATTATTCTGATTATCCATTGTATCCATTTATATTCTCAGATTAATAAAATGGCGTAGCATTCCCGGCATTTTATATGTGTTTGCTTTATGTTCTATTTCCGACATTTTTTTATATAGGTGTATGCTTGTATTGCTGTCTATTTCCCATTCGGGATATTACAGTGGTATCAAAGCATAGATCTGGCTCAGCCTGTGGAGCTAGCAGTCTATGAGGCCAAGGGATAGACCCCATATTTGTTACAGGGGTAAGAAATACAGAGACAGTGAGCGTAGGTTGGAGAACACCTACGGAGAGGGGGATTGTGTTCGAGTGGTGGAAACAGATCAGGAGCAGCCTATGACAGATACAGAGTAGGAGCAGCCTGTGACAGATACAGAGCAGGAGCAGCCTGTGACAGATACGGAGCAGGAGTAGCCTGTGGTGGACGTAGAGCAACAGGGTCTGATGGCAGACGAGGAGGATGCGAGGAGATTTAGAGAGGCGCTCCTCCAACACATGCAGGATGTGTCACAGAGACTCACTGCGTTGGAGGTTAGGCAGCGGGAAACCCCAAGGGGTTTTCAGATCGGCGAGGGATTGGGCACATCCCACCATCTGCCGGAGCATGGGGCTATCCCCATCATGGCATCACATGCACCCATGCGATCCACTATGCCCACCTTCCTAGCAGAGGACACAGGGGCAAAAGCACAGCGGGAGCCGGAGGTTGACCCTGGCCAGATGGACGCCTACATTGCAGAGTACCTGGCACGCGGGCCGGCGATTAGAGATCTTATCTCATTTAGAGATTATGTTCAGCTCCAGCGGGATGGTAGACCCCGTGATCATCACAGGGGACACAGACATCATCATGATGACCACCGCGCAGCTAGCATATTTCATTTTCTCACGTTTGATGGCTCATCAAAAAGTTCGGCAAAGTCTTGGATAGAAAAGTTGGACATCTATTTCCAGCTTAATCAGATGTCGCAGTCAGAGGCCATTAAGGTGGCAACATTACATCTGGATGGTAAGGCCCAGGACTGGTGGTTTCATGGGATGACGACACTCGGGCATTCTACAGTGGGGACATATGCCGAGTTTACCCGGAGGGTGATAGAGCATTTTGACAGGAGGGATCTGGATCAGCACTTCGTTGAGCTGACAAAGCTCAAGCAGACTGGGAGCCCAGAGACTTATATTTTAGACTTCTTGAGGGTTTCAGTGATGGCGCCAGATCTATCCGCAGCTGGGATGGTCTACATGTTTGTGGAGGGGTTAGCAGAGCCACTTCGTGGCCTAGTTAGGTCGACTAGACCAATTACACTTCAGGATGCCATCAGCAGGACCCGAGATTTACAGGATGTCTTACCCAGGACTCAGACACCTTACCCCAGAGACAGGCCTTCCAGCCTAAGGGGAAGGACACGAGGATTCTGCCTCCCAAGGCGAATCCTGGACGAGTGCAGGGTGATGATGAGGCCAGGAGGGAGCTGAAGAAGAAGCGTTTGTGCTTCACTTGCCAGGAGCCATGGGCACCGGGACATAGATGTGCTGCAGGGAAAGCACATTTCATTGAGGTCTTCTCCGAGAGCAGCGGGGAAGAGGATGAGGAGGATGACGTGGAGGCAGGAGATTGTTATTCAGCGCAACGTACCTTACCACCTCCACCACCACCAGCAGGTGGTGCGTCGTTTGCACCGACTGGAGGAGCTCTAGCCGCATTGCGGGGAGTTCCCAAGTACTTGACGCTGCGCATACGGGGGACAGTGCGTGGCCAGCGAGTCTCAGTCTTGGTCGACAGTGGGGCAACCCACAACTTTATTGATGCACAGATGGTTGAGCGGAGAGGTATACAGACCGAGAGTTTTGATGGGTTTTCAGTTTTGGTCCCAGGAGATCAGACCATGGTGTGTGCTCGATATGTTCCCGAGTTATCAGTGACGATGGGCACCTATACATTGACAGGTCATTTTTTTATGGTCGATATTCCGGACACCAACATGATATTGGGTGTTCAGTGGCTTATTACTCTAGGGAAGGTCACGATAGATTGGAAGGCCCTAGAGATGGAGTGGGATGATCCCAAGACAGGCAGGCATGAGAAGATACGGGGACAGCACACCTAACCGCCCTAGACTGTTTCGGCACATCGGATGGAGGCAATCTTCCGAAAGGGAGACATAGAGTGGGCAGTAGAGTTGAGGGCTTCGGAGGCAGTGACTACAGGACAGGCAGTGCATCCGGAGGTACAGACCATCCTTGACAGGTATGCCATAGTATTCGAGGATATTCCGCCAGGACAGCCACCGGATCGAGGGTTTGAGCATACCATTGAGCTGGAGCAGGGTATACAGGCAGTGATCACCACACCTTATAGACATCCCAAGGCCTATCGGGATGAGATTGAGCGAGCTATTCAGGAGTTGCTAGCCCTTGGGCACATTCGGCCGAGCACGAGTCCTTTTGCTTCTTCTGTGGTGTTGGTGAAGAAGAAGGACGGCACATTGCGGATGTGCATTGATTACAGGGCTCTGAACAAGAAGACCCTGAAGAACAGGTACCCCATTCCCAGGATCGATGAGTTGATGGACAAGTTGAGGGGAGCACGCTTCTTCTCAAAGATTGATTTGAGATCTGGGTACCATCAGATTTGTGTGAGGGAACAGGACATTCCCAAGACCGCCTTCAGGTGTCACTATGGGCACTTCGAGTTTCTGGTTATGCCCTTTAGGTTGACCAATGCACCTGCTACCTTTCAGTCGTGCATGAACCATATCTTCAGGGGTCATCTGAGGAAGTTTGTGCTGGTCTTCTTCGATGACATACTCATATATAGCAGGACTTGGGAGGAGCATCTCCAACATATTGAGACAATATTGTGCATCTTAGAGGAGCAGTAGTTCTGTGCCAAGCTCTCCAAATGTGAGTTTGGATTGACGGAGATGTTGTACTTGGGGCATATCATAGGAGTGGACGGGGTGAGAGTCCACGAGGAGAAGATCAGGGCCATCAGAGATTGGCCAGAGCCGAGGAACGTGACTGAGCTTCGGGGATTTATTGGAACTTGCACTTACTACAAGAAGTTCGTCAAAGGTTTCTCACAGTGTGCTGCACCCCTCACAGACTTGACGAGGAAGTGGGCATTCATTTGGTCGGATACAACGCAGCAAGCCTTTGATAGGCTCAAGGAGGTGATGAGCAGCTGCCTCGTGCTTGCATTGCCGAATTTCACGTAGCCATTTATCTTGGAGTGCGATGCGTCAAGAGAGGGGATTGGCGCAGTATTGATGCAGGGTGGTCATCCTATAGCTTTTGAGAGCCAGAAACTCCTTCCGCATGAGAGGTTGTATTCCATATACGACAAGGAGATGTTGGCCATTATGCATGTATTGGCCAAATACCGGCAGTATTTAGTGGGCAGCAGATTCAGGGTGAGATCCGATCACAACAGGCTCAGGTACTTTCTAGAGCAGAAGCAGTTGCAGGAGAGGCAGCAGAAGTGGATCAGTAAGATCCAAGCCTATGACTTTGACATTGAGTACGTCAAAGGCAAGAATAACGTGGTAGCAGATGCCCTTTCCCGTAGACCGGCCACGTTATCTCTTATGAGCTTGGATGCTGATTAGAGGGCTCGATTGTTGGTGGAGTACTCCAAGGACAGGTTTGCTTGTGAGGTGTTGGATGGGTAGGTAGCAGATGACAGGTAGAAAGTGGTTGACAAGATTATCTATTACAGGGATAGGATCTTCTTGACTGAGGGATCTCAGCTTAAGAAGAATATACTCCATGCTTCACACGATTCTCCATTGGCGGGCCATCAGGGGTTCACCAAGACCTACAGGGCCATCAGGGAGAGGTTCTCATGGAAGGGCCTCAAGGAGGACATACTCCAGCATGTCAGGGAGTGCGAAATTTGTCAGAGAAACAAGGGAGAGATGAGCCATCCGGCAGGGTTGTTGCAGCCTCTTCCCATTCCAGAGGGGAAATGGGAGAGCATATCGATGGACTTCATCATAGGGTTGCCCACGGTGCAGGGCAAGGACTGCATCTTTGTCATCGTTGACCGACTGACGAAGTATGCTCATTTTTTCACCATATCCGCACATCACACAGCAGCACAGGTGGCCGAGTTGTTCTTCAGAGAGATTTTCAGGTTGCATGGTCTACCTAGGACCATTGTCAGTGACAGGGACAGCCGCTTCATGGGCGGATTCTGGCAGGAGCTTTTCCGGCTAGTGGGGACAGAGTTGACACCGAGCACTAGTTATCACCCATAGACGGATGGACAGACAGAGATAGTTAACAAGTGGCTAGAGGGCTACTTGCGTAACTATGTCAGCGGGCAGCAGCGAGCGTGGCTGAAGTGGCTGCATTTGGGAGAGTATTGCTACAACACGACGCATCACATGTCCATTGGTATGTCACCGTTCTATGCTTTGTATGGGTATCATCCTTTATCTTTTGTGGACGTGATGTTTGGTGTTAGCAAGGCTCCGAGAGCCAAGATCTGGATCCAAGAGAGTCAGGATATCCTCCGAGCTCTCAAGGATAACATGGCCACAGCGCAGAATCAGCAGCCGCTGTATGCTGATAGGGGTCGGGTGGAGAGACAGTTTGAGGTAGTGGACTTGGTCTACCTACGATTACAGCCATACCGACAGTCGTCACTTAAGCAGAAGGGGGCCGAGAAGCTCAAGCCCCGCTTTTATGGGCCATACACGGTGATACGCAGGATTGGGCAGGTTGCATATGAGTTAGAGCTGCCCCAAGGCAGCAAGATTCATAACATTTTTCACGTATCATGCCTGAAAAAGGCATTGGGCCAGCAGGTGACAGTCACAGATGAGCTACCACCCACGGATGATGAGGGGCATTTGGTGTTGCAGCCAGAGGCTATTATTGATACCAGGGAGAGGCAGCTATGGAGTAGGACGGTCCGGGAATTCTTGGTGAGGTGGAAGAATTTGCCGGATGAGGATGCCACTTGGGAGAATGAGAAGATACTGCAGCATCCATCACTTCAGTTGCTTGAGGAAAAGCAACGTTTTGCTGGGGGAGACTGTAATATTCCTAATTAGCACCGCTAATTGGAATATTTGATTTTTGTATAGTTTTGCCGACTATAGTTTATTAATAAATAAAAGTGAGAAAAAGTTGCTAACTCACTTAAATAAAATAAAGTGTTTCCCTAGTAGATGCAACATTATAACTTAAGGAGGAGCCTCGGGGGTCCACACCACGTATGAGAGGGGGTTCACGTAGCCTCTAGGAGCTTCTGCGCAGTCTTATGAGGAGCACGTGGGAGAGAGAGGGACCACGTTAGGGTTTTTGAGGAGGGCCAGCGTTATAAAAGGTGGGAGAGCCATTTCATTTGGCATTATTGATGTTGATGATATTTGAGCTAGACTTTTGTCTTCTTGAGCACGCTGGCTGTTTAGTCTATCTGCAGCACTGTTTAGTGCGATTGAGTGTCTCCAGTCGGAGATCTCGCCCTTAGCCCCAAGGGACTTCGAGTGCCTGCTCGGGCAAGGTTTTTCCTTCAGTCTTTTGCGGGAGATTTGGTTGTTGTTTTGCGGAGGAGCTGGGCTTCTTATGGTGACTGCGCAGTCCCTGGGAGAGAGGACGTTGTTCTTGGAGGAGGTGCTCTAGTACGGGGTTTTCTGCAGGAGATTCAGTGAGATTCGGTGTGGAGGTTCAGTCTTCATCAGTGGGAGATTTTCCGGGGAGTTTGTGGCCCTATTTCAGCATATATCATTTGGCTTCTGCGCTGGGCTTGGAGAGAGCGTTTTTCCTTGAGGAGGGTTCCGGAGGTGATTTTCGGAGGCTGGCCATTTTCTACATGGTTTCTGGGTTTTGTCTGGGGTGGTGAGTTCAGGTGTTCTGCAGATTTTCAGCTCATTCCGGCAAGGGGATCAGCCCCTAGTTCCAGTTCATTCCAGCAGCAGCAGTTTACGGCAGTTTCTTCCAGCAGCTGGGACGCAGTTTCTGTAGCAGCCATTTCCTGTTTTCTGAGAGGGTTCTTCACTTGCCTTGTGCAAGGATAGGTGATGTTATTCTGATTATCCATTGTATCCATTTATATTCTCAGATTAATAAAATGGCTTAGCATTCCCGGCATTTTATATGTATTTGCTTTATGTTCTATTTCCGGCATTTTTCTATATAGTTGTATGCTTGTATTGCTGTCTATTTCCCATTCGGGATATTACATCGTGGAAGATGGGATTATATGAAAGGTGAATCCCACTCTCACTGTCACAGTAGATCACAGTGGTATCTATCACATGCTCAAATAGCTCACTAAAGAGCTTCCTCAACCAAAAATATTCACAATAGGCCATACTAGAAGGAATGTATTTGGCCTCGACAGTGCTTAAAGATCAATTTATGCTTATACTCATCCAAGTTATTGAATTATACGCCATTAAGAAGCAACATCCAGACGTGCTTTTATGATCTACCACATTGCTAGTCCAATCAGCATCAGAATATCCATGAAACCTCAAATTTCCGGCAGTGTATCTCTGACCATATTTGATTGTGCCACGGAGATATCTCAAGAGATTCTTAGCAGAAATCTAGTGTATATGTTGAGGCTCGACCATTAATTGACTCAATGTATTCATAGCGAATCATATGCCCAAACGGGAGTTTACCAAGAACATCAGGGCCCCCACAATTTGTCGATACTCATAAGGATTTTCCATTGTGGGCCTATCAAGAATTCCACATAACTTCTTGAAGTTGAGTTCCATCAGAGTATACACATACTTGCAATCCACCATACCACATCTCTCGAGCAGCTTCACAATATATTTTCCTTGAGAAAGGAAAATCTTACCTGGCTTTTTCTAGACCTCCAGGCCCAGAAAGTAGTGCATCAAACCTAGGTCCTTCATCTCGAACTCGGAAGCAACCTCCCTCTTACATTGATAAATGAGAGGGTTTTCACCTGTCAGAAAGAGATCATCGGCATAAAGGAGTAGAATGAGAGGCATGTTCTTTTCAACCTTGAAATATATGATAGGATCAGCTTCACTTCCTCTAAATCCCAGCTTCATAAGACAACTATCAATATTGTCATACCAAGCCCTAGGGGCTTGCATCAACCCATAGAGGGATTTCTTCAACCTACATATGTTTGTCCTTTGATCTTTTACTTTGAACCCCTCGGGTTTTTCTACATATGCTTTCTCCTTAAGTGAGCCTTGCAAGAAAGAGGTTTCAATGTCCATTTGGTGTAGGCTTCATCCTTGAGAGGAAACAAGGGAAATAATAGATCGCATAGTGTTGTATCGTGCAACCGATGAAAATATCTCATCATATTCCACTCCTTCCTTTTGAGATAATCCTTGAGAAACGAACTTGGCCTTGTATTATTCAACACTCCCATTAGCTCCATGTTTGATTTTGTAAATCCATTTAGAAGTGACCACATATTTTTCCTTAGGTCTAGGAACCACATCCCAGACATAATTCTTCATGATTGATTCATACTCCTCATTCATCACATCCTTCCATACTTAGAGTTTCACAGCTTCTTCGAACATACATGGCTTAGATTGAACAATAGTACTCATAGCAGATAAGTACCCTTGATACCTATTTGGTTTCTTACTTTCACGAAATGTCCATCTTGGAGAAATATGTATTTCAGCATCTTCGAGAGTATCTTTGAGCCACAAAGGTATTTTCTTTGTGGTGCAAGGATCACCAAGAGGTGGATCACCGGGATCCATCAAGTCTTCAACATCGGGCATCGGTTCATCTATCGGAGGTTCATCCTACTTTCCTATAACATCATCATTGTCCTTCCTTGGGATAGGGATATCTATGGCTTTCCCAAGGGAAGAATGTTCATCGAAAGTGACATAGTGTCATATTTCCACTTCTCTTTGACTAGGCACATAGATTCTATATGTCTTCAAATTTTCACTGTAGCCCACAAATGTTCCTTTCTTCCCATATGCTTCTAACTTGTTTATTCTCTCTTTAGGCAAATGAAAATACATCGGACATACAAATATTATAAGATGAGAAACATCAGGTTTATTACCAGTGAAAACTTCTTCGTGTGTCTTAAAATCCAATGCTTGATGTGGGCTCCTATTTTGAACATATACGAAGATGTTTAGATTCTCCCCATAAAAACTTCTGTAGGCCTTGATCATGAAGCATCGCACGACTGGCTTCTATGACTATTTGATTCTTCCTTTCAGCAACACCATTTTTCTCAAGAGTATATGGAGTAGTGGTATCCCTCTTAATGTCAACCTCTCTATAATAGTCATTGAATTCATTTGATTCATATTTGGTTCCATTGTCGGTCCTCAATATTTTGATCTTCTTCCCTATTTGATTTTCAACCAAAGCTTTGAAAGAACAAAACCATTTGAACGCTTTGTCCTTCTTCTTCAAGAAATAGATCCATGTTTTGCGAGAGAAGTCATGAACAAAAATGCATAGTATAAGTATCCTCCCAATGATGTTATAGGAAACATACTAGATAGATCATAATGGACCAATTGAAAAATGTCGGTAATTTGACTTTCAATTTAAGGGAATGGTCCCCTTATATGTTTTCCACCTACAAAACCCTGACAAATACCTTCATGATGTATGTTGAATTTTGGCATACCTGTCACCATCTTCCTTACCCGAGGTAAGGCTTTGTCACATGAAGGTGAGAAAATATTTGGTGCCATAATTCGGATTAAAGAGAAGTATCACAAGTCATAGCTACCAAAGGACTTCCTCCAACCTGATAGAGACCTTCAACTCTAAATCCAAGTGTAAATGCATCTTTCGGGTTCCTTTTCCAAATACGACCTCTTTCATTAGGGCAATTTTGAAGGTCTAAAATGGGTCTTTTAAGAAAATTATAAAATAATAGTGGAAATAATAAAATAATATTATATTACATCAACAAATTTTAGAGAGAAAAAAAGAAAAAACGATTTTTTCAACTCATATTTCAAACATATCTCCCTATGGGTTTACTCGATTTTCGAGTGGGAACACTCACTGGATGCAAAATTTGATTCTTAATCCAAGGAGTACCCATGTTGCATACTTTCGATGGACCCTGCTACACAGAAAATGAGAAATACATGAAAAACGTACTTGCAATCATGTTTTGTCATGTATTTCTCATTTTTCGTGTAGTAGGGTCTATCAAAAGTATGCAACATGCGTACTCCTTGGCTGAGGAATTAAATTTTGCATCGAACGAGTAATCCCACTTGAAATTTGAGTAAAACCTTAGGGAGATAAGTTGAAAAAATAGTTTTATTATTTTATTTTTTTTAATCTTTTTACTTTTTTACCGCAAAAATGGTGAATCATCCCCCATGGTTGACATCATCATCTTGAATCCTATTGGTTCTTATAAAATTTACTTTGGTTGTACATTTTTCTTAGGAGGCCCATTTTAGACCTCAAAAGTTCTCTAATGGTACCTAGTGAAGTGCCTTGAGGCACCACTATCTATCAACCAATTATCCAAAGTGTCCGGAGGAGTGGAAGTAGTGAGGGCAGAGAAAAAAAAAAAAAAGGTTCTCTAACATTAGTTTCCTCATACCTGGAGTTCTCATCCTTTTGGGAAGTCGACCATTACCATATCAAGCAACGGGAGCATTCCTCTTTCATTTATTGTTGAACCTGTTGTTCCTTTGATTTCCATTGCTTTTGAAATTGTTCTGATTGTTGTTGGTGTTGTCATCATCTCGTGGAGTATCCTTCTTGTGAGGACACTCTCTAGCATAGTGGTCGAACCTGTTGCAATTGTAGCACCTTCCTTTTCTTCCATCTTTGAATCCCTACTTGAATCCTTGACCTTGTCTCTTTGGACCAACATGGTTCTTACTCTTTGCATGAGCAAAGAAGGCAGTAGGAACATTTCCATTTGAAGGGTTGTCTCTCTCCATCGTCCACGTCTCTTCTTGAGTGCATCTAGCCAATAATTCCAGAAATCCAGGAATCATGTCATTGTTAATAATGGTGATGTTAAACACGTCCCATGCTCTTGTGAGACCTCCAAGAGCAATGAGAGTGAGATACCTATCAACAAAAACTTCTCCAATAGATAAAAGATCATTCTTGATTTCAATAATCCTCATGAAGTAGGATTCGATAGAGTCCCCTTTATCCATCTTGATGTCCTCAACTTGTTCTTGATAAAAAGGATTTGTTTTTCATTGTTTACTTTGAACATCCCAACCAGCTTATCATACATCTCCTTAGATGTTTCCAAATTAGAATATAGGAAACCAAATTCTTTTGCATGGAATGAATTATAATTATTTTAGCTTTGACCTCACCTTTCTTGTAATTTGTCTCTGCAACAGCAGGTGTATTTGAAGGAGGCTCTACCACTTTTCCCTAGACATAGTCCATAGCATCACTCTCTTCCAAAGCCAAATCCAAAGTCATCTTCCATGCATGATAGTTGGATTTGTCCTTGAGCTTATCCTCGGATTTGAAGTATGATGTAGTCATTGTCGTTGAAGCTAGACCAATATTCTTGTCCAACAGCTCTTTCTTAGTGATTGCTTTCTCTCTCTTGCTTGGGCTTTGTCTTCATCGGAGCTTTGAAACCATGTTAATTTTTAGTTAAAAATGGTATGTTCTATGCTTAGCACAATTACTTCAATGTTCTTTAAGCAGCCCAATAGTAATTTCCAAATTTCCAGAAGCAATCACATTAACCATTAATAACATTGACATTAAAAGTAGATAGAACAAGACAAGAGGACACTAGATTTCGCAGATGTTAGGGAAAAACCCCAATGTGGGGAAAACCCTTTGATCAATTCTTCTTACTATTATATCAAAAGTTCAGCAAAGAGAGAGTACAAAAGTAAAATTGACTTGCCCAATTCAAAGTCAAAACAACCCTATCAATTTCTGCAGTCAAACATCATGCCTAACCAAAAATTCAATGGTGGTCAAATCAGCAATAAATCATCCTCAAAATAGCTCGGTATTCCCCAGTCAAAGTCAACCCAAAAAGGCTCGATCAAAGGAGAGAGAAAAATTGTTATAATTTTATGAGATCAAACATCAGTCAACCATGAAGTCAACATTGGTCAAAATGCCCATATTTCCTTGATTTATGTGCCCAGAAATGCGACCTAAAAAGATCGAACTTCTGACCAAATAAAACACAATCAAACTTAGTCAACAAGCCCTTGGTCAACATTGGTCAAACTTGGTTTGTTGCCTGAAATTTTTGATCCTACAATTCAGCCTTGAAAACTCATCCTCCTTGCCACACATGTGAGAGAGAGAAGTTGCCCAATAGTTGTACGAACCAATGAGAGGAGCGAGAAGAATGTGTGAGTGATGATGATTCCAAATGAGGTGTGAGTTCACGTGTATTTATAGAATTCATTGTGGGTGAAGAGACACATCCATTGGTCTTCTTGAGCCTACAGAATCGTGAAGCCAACCTGAATAAACTGCACATGTGTGGGCATAAATTCAAAATCACACTTCCGCTTGTCGAAATGAGATTATCTTTATATCAATCTTGATCCTCTCGAAAAAATGAATTTAATTCAATCATCATCTCCATTAAATGAGTTGTCCCGAGATGGAATTTGACCCTAGTTTCCAATTTTAACATTTAGACATAGTTTGGCTATTGTAAATAGAGATTGGGATATGTGGCAGAGGTCAATTATTTATACCTCCATCATTTTGAATGTCCTATGCATGTTTTGGGTGATGATTTGGAAAGATTCCATCAAAGTTGATCTCGAAGTGGATGGACAATATTGAGTGATTGTAATTTATTGACCATGGCTTGGTCTTTCATGTTTATGTAAGTTTCATATTTTGGGGGGAATTCCTATGAAGTCCCTCTTAAATATTGTTCTTGGTTATTTTTTGGCCCAAGTATGTAACCAATTTGCATGGCCATTTAATCTTGTTGAAATTAGCATTAAGAGAAATCAACCTTGGGTGTGTTTGGTTCTTCTTCAGAACTATACATTAGTTGAGTTTAAGATTGAAGTTTGTATTTGTTTCTTAAATTTCTCATTCATATATCATTTTAAATAAGGTAGATTCAAACCCTTTTAGTGTTTACATATCTATAATAATTTATCTCTATGAGTTTGGTTTTATTTCTAGTTTATGCTTTCTTATTTGCATAAATGCATCCCTTCATGTTGATTTGGCCTTTTCTTTTATGAATTTGTACAACATATATTCATCATGTTTTAATTTTACTCTTTCATGATTTTGGCATGCATGCATGGCTTCAAATAGCTCAAACTCGACCCTCCACTGAGCTACTTTCTTGTTTAATGAAGTTCTTGGCATACTTTTTATCATTCTTGGCTAATATCCTTTGGATGACCTCACTTATTTCTTCTTTGGGAATATTATTAGCCTAGGCCCATCCGAGACTTGAATCCATCAATCATTGAAAGGTGCAAAAAAAAATTACCAATTAACTCCATGCAAGATGGATATATAATAGTTTAATTTTGTATATATTATCCTGTAAATGTCGTAATTCTTTTTGTTTTAGTAAATCGATGTATCATTATATGAAAACCTCTTCCCCTTACTAGATTGTAGAGCGACAACATGTCCCTCTTAATGGGTTGTAAAGCACTCATTACTCTTAATGCAATGACAAGATATCCATGTATTGGGTTATAGAGCACTTCACTACTCTCGAAGTGGTAAGACCTGCAGATTGTTATTGGATTGTAGAGCACTTCACTACTCTCGATATAATGAGTTGCATATTATTGTTAATTGACTTATGGGTGATATAATTTCTTTGGGCATAAAAATAATAGCCCCTTGAACATCGTAATTCCACAACCTACATGTTACAAGCTTGTTGCAATTTTAAGATCTTGAAATCCTTCTTTGCTTGTTGTTGAGTTTTGGGTTTGAGTTTAATTGGTGTGGCTCATCCTTTTTTTGACCATATGTCCATGTTTTCTCCATATTCCCTGCATGGTTACAGTTGTTTAATTCATCAAAATTATGGGTTACCATGGGCTAAGTGGTTAAGCATTTCTTTGAAACTATTAATGATTCACTCCAATATAATTATTCTATTGCTTGTCTCATGACCACATATCATTCAAACTCTGAGATTCACTCCAAAATAATTATGTTTCTTGTCTCATGATATCCAGTCATTCAAACTTTGATTTTCTATCACCTTGGTTTCAATGTTGTTTCACACTAAAATTTCTCACTCGATATCCTCTCACATTTTCCCGTTGGAGTTATACCTATCCTAAATTAGTGTTGGCTACTATAATTTAGTTTCAAAATTTTGATGATAAAACAGTTTGATATATTGTCCCACCTATCAAACGCTTCAGAATATGCATGGCTTTAAGAAATATATATGAATGAGAAACATGTTGGATTTGGAGCTCTAATTTGTAGTTTTTATATAGCATTCACTAAAACAATTCAGCCAATTTGATCTCAAATTATATAAAATATGGTTACACCTTCAAGTTTGGCATGCATTTCTCGTATGTAATACAAAAGTTATTGTAGATACATACGAGTGTGAAACTTTTCACATACATGCAACAATATCTATCATATGCCCTGTGAATAGGGGTTGTTGGTCACATCCAAGCGAATGGTTGGATAGTACAAAAGTCCTAAGTTTCTTTATTAATTTAACATTTGTTATTAGAGTCATGCCATAAAAGGTAGACTATCAAAGTCTATTATAGAGTGGAAGGAGAGCATACATGTTTCCGCCACCAAATGAGTGTCAATGGGTTATGGTAGGGCAACACCTCTACTGCTAATTTTACTTGTTATATTATAATTTCGTCCTAAAATAATGTTGGGTTGTTGTGATGAGGCTCAATGGATAGGAATCCCTTAACGTGGGACCCCAGATCATCATTAATGAAAGCATATATGAAAATAATGACTATTGACTTGTGAGTTGTCCATACTAGCTTCACCTAATTTTAGATCCAAAATAAAATTACACCCTAAAATAAAAGCCCCCTTATATCTCTTAATCTTATGAGGTTTTGTAATTAGATTCATACCATCCGGTGCAAATGTATTAGGTTCAATTTTTTCCTCAAAATCTAGTAGGCCTTGTGAGAGGCCTCACAAGGCAAGAGCCAGACCAAGATGCAACAATGAGGTGTATTTCCACTATCACCTCAGTGCTACACCTCTTACTCTTTAGTGGAATTTCACCACACAACAGGCTTCCGAGTTTCTAACTAAAAGGATATTCTAAGTTAATTGGTTTAGGGTAAGATATGGGAAAGGCTAATCAAGGTACTTCAGAGGACTAGGGCACAATTCTCTATGTAAAATGAACAATGTGCCATAAACAAAGCCTTTAAAGGATACTTGATATCGAGGGTTTGAATGTGTAATTCAATAAAGGAGTAACTAGGCATGCAAGCATAATGAAAATGTTTTCTTAGTGATGAAATCAAAAATAGGTAACAACAAACCTTCAAATAAGCCTTAAGTTGAAGCCTTGTTTTGAATAAGGTTTTACTAGGGAACAATTTGTCTGGGGTTGATAGCGTCAAACCTACTAAGGAAAATTTCATTATGAAAAAGGCTAGATTTTGAGTCTATGAGATCAACCAAGGTGAGATCAAGCCAAAGAAGTTCCATTGTCTTCCTTCAACAAGCCCTAGTTGAATTTGTCCCTTGTCGTAGCCATTGTGGCTTGCCTTAAAGGGCTTAGGAAAATAAAAGGGAGGGAAAAGATAAAAGGTTTTGGTAAAATTTTACCACCACAAGGATATCAATGCATTTCCCTACTTGGGTGATGGATAGAGTCTTTGGGGCTAAGTTAAGAGATATCAAATCTATGCATGGAGTAAAGGGGAAAACCCTAGTTTTCACTTTTAAAACCCTAACTATCATTTTATGAGAGAAATTAATAAGAAGAAAGCTCTTTATGAGGTCTTCTAGGGCATTCAAGGAAAGTAGATTTAACATGCAATAATTAACCAATATATTCCAATAAAAGATGCATTTAGACAAGGAACAATAGAAAATCCCTAGCAAACATTTCTCACATGAGAAACCATTAAAAATATGCAATTGTACTTTCCAAGAAATTGCCGCCTTTCAATCCCAAATAGACGTTCCCAATACAAATACTAGTCTCCAATATCTCCACAAAAGATCACATATCCACAAGTAGTGAGTAGCAAATGGGCTAAGTCGAGCACTCTCTAAGGAGGACGAAATCCACAAAGTGATAATGAACAAAATGAATGGAGTGATACTCCTATTATAGGAGGTTTATCACATCGATTAATCAAAATAAAACCCCTAAACAAGTTTTGTTTTGAGTAGACATAAAGTAAAAGGGTTACAATCCAACCCAATAGCTCAATTAAATAAAATCTGCCATCATTTTCCTAGACACATGAGCCTTAAAGCTTCACTAAGAATGACATCATGCCCTTTTAGGGCTAAAAATGCTCCAAAAATGCAATGCAGTGGCTAAATGCATCTCACACTATAATGAGAAACCATAATTTGAAGACGGGTCCTCAAATCAAGCTTCAAAACATCTCCATATGTCCAAAAAGCCAAGTTTGGTGCCCTATGTCATTTCACTGAGTGTCATCTAGACAACATAATTTACTCTCCAACATTAGGGTTTTACGAGGTAATGCAAGCCCTCCCTAATCATTTTGGGTATGATAATCATCATCTGGGCTCTAAATCAAGGCATGCCTATCAAGTAGTGTCAATACCAACTTGGGGGCATGATAGATCCATTGGATACATCATCAAAAGTCCTCAATCCCAATGAAAGTGAGTTCAATGTTCTAACACTTTAGGGTGCTCTGAGGTGTCAATCAATTTTCAAGATCATCAGAGTGCCCAACTCTCTGCTATAAAAGGGAAACACTACTTCTGCAAGGTCTTCCTGCTCTTCAGAAGTGTAGTTTTCCTGAGCATCATGTGGCGTAAGTGGGAATAGAGTGCCCTCAAGGCCTCTATGGTATGTGCAAAACCATCTCAAACTCAAGTGAAAGCAAGCATTCATTAGGGAGAATGACCATAGACGCATCAAAGTGGCATTAGAGAAATTTTGAGGTCTAAAATAGGCCTCCTTAGGAATATTATAAAATAATAGTGAAAATAATAAAATAATATTAGATTACATCATCAAATTTTGGAGAGAAAAAAGAAAAAAAAAAATATTTTTTCAACTTATCTCCTTATGGTTTTCCTCAAATTTCGAGTAAGAGTACTCATTGGATGTGGAACTTAATTCCTCATCCAAGGATTATCCATGTTGCATAATTTTGATGGACCCTGCTACACAAAAAATAAAAAATGTGTGAAAATCCATTATTGTAATCATGTTTTTTCATGCATTTCTCATTTTTCGTGTAGCAGTCCATCGAAAGTATGCAACATGGATACTCCTTGAATGAGGAATTAAATTCCACATCCAACGAGTGCCTCTGGTCGAAATTTGAGTAAAAAAGTAGGACCCCTGCTAGATTGAGCGGTAACAAGCCCCACCATTATTCAAGAAAAATGTCGAATGGTGAACAATGTATGACCCATGCAAATGACAAAAGAATGTGTCATATCATCACCATTAAGTAATGTGTAGCATTGCTAGCTAGTTGGCTGGCGAAAATTAATAAATAAATATTCTCCTATATAGTTACTCATTCATTTTTGGTGGATAACAATAATCCAACAATGTCTATCTTAATTTATTCCTTGTTTTTTCAAGTTTTAATGGCTTCCAAAGCTAATGTTGTTTTATGCCCAGCGTCTTCCCCAACATACTGGGAGAGTTATTTCACCTTTAAAATAATGATATGATAGTTTAACATCCACAAGACTAAAAATAGTCTATGGGATCATCAGTTCTTTGTTTTTCGCCTTTTGCAATTCAATCTTTTTCTTATTCAAAATGATGATGAGTTGGCACAACCTTCCAACAATCCCCTCGTTGAAAAGACAATGCCAAGAAACTGATGCTAACTTATTTCCATAACTTTCTTTGATGTCTTTGAACGTATTACATTCCAAAATGAAATGTTTTTTCGATTCCACTGCCCTAGACGTGCAAAATGTACACACTTGTTCTTGCCAAGCTTCTTTAGGCTTTTTACACCATCATGTTTCACACAGAAGTTGATGCGTGTTCGTTCTTAATTGAGCAATAAGAACCTTTGCCCACCACGGAATATTAGCTCCAATGTACTCTTTTTGTTGGAGATCACATGTAGGGTTGAATTCTTTAATGTAGTACTTCGTCTTTCTACCCAACCCTTTTCCACATACCTGTTTACGAAACTTCTCCATAACAAAACTCTTTAGCGCCTTGCTATTTGTGGGATAAGCATTGAGGTAGATATTCAATTTTTGCATCCATGTGTAGTTTTGTCTCATCCATGTTTTCTTTCTTTCACTCATGCCTTCCTTAAAGATAACATTAGGCCATCTACCTACTCCCATTTGCTCAATTCTTTTTAGATATCTTATGAGCCTCACCATAGCAATTGCTTCAATGGGAGTTGCTCATGTTTCACTCAACATTATCTCATATGGTACCAAATTTTTTATTTTGAACTTGCTCATGATCAAGCGTTTTTGGATTTTCTCAATTTGTTTCCATTGAGACGGGTGTTGCTAGCCCACAATTCACACCCAAATAACATCACTGGACAAAGTAGGAGTCCAAAAAGCACTTTAATCATTTTCCAATCCCATAACTCTGCCTCTCTACATCTGTTTTGAAGAACATATAATGCTTTCCACCCTTCCTAAAATTATCTTCTTTCTGCAGTCCTCCCAATTAAGTTTGTTGTTGAAATCAACCCCGAGGTATGTATGATGACTATGCTTCCTTTTGTTAGAGAAAATCATTATTTTGGTCTTGCTAGTATTGACTTGCATCCCCACTGCTCTACAAAAATGCTCAAGGGCATATAGGTGCATCTGCAATCCATGGGCCGATTTAGAAATCAATACAAGATCATCAACATATAAAAAAAGCTTTTCCACAAACTCCCCCAACTGAACACCAACTCCACCTTGCAGATTTAGCCACTCTTCCAGTTTATCAATATAAAAACCAAAAAGAGTAGGGGATAGAGAGCAACCTTGCTTGAATCCAATGTCACTTCTAAAGCTTTCTGAAACACCCGCTTGAGATTCTAATTTTGACTTCACCTCTTCATAAAGTCTATGGACATTGTTTTACCACAAAAGAGCATTTTCTATTGCCTTTATAGAAAAATCACTTTCCCTAGGCATTTTTCTGGTAAAATAACGTAGAGGTAAAATGACTTGTTGCATGTCCAAAATTAAAGTGGTTAGAGTCTGAAACAGAGTTGTTTTGGGCCGGAAAGTTAGTTCAGAAAATCTACTTTGCTTGTGAAAGGACATTAAAAAAACCACTAGTCAAAACGTAGGTCTGGGACGACTAAATTGTGCCGTAACTATGAAAAAAAAATAAAGCCGGGAAAGTGAGCCCAAGCTCAAAACCGCAGAAAAATCAGATCTGGAAAGTGTGCCACAGTGCTTAACTGGATAAAACTCAGGCCCCATCTGCTGGAAAGTGTGCCCCAAGTGCAATCTGCCCTAACAATAAGCAGTGAAGAAATTTGAAGGTGAAAAGCACTCGAAAAGGTGAGGCAAATGTGCACCTCTACTCTCCTGAAGGCTCAAAGCAGCTCAGAAATTTACTGCAAGCCGTGCCCTAACGAAGATGGGTTGATGATGGTCTTTTATAAGCCAGGATCCCACATTTACCCATCAGCCTGGCTAAGTCTGACCAAAACTTGTACTCACAGGTCAAACAGGGTCAACCCCAGGTTGGACTGGTTTGACCAGCCCTACACAATTCCAAACGAAATCAACCTATTTTGGAGGTCAGGTGGCTTCAGATCAAACCGGCTGAATAATATTCCACGATTCACTTCCTCGAATAAAAAATTTTGTGAAAAATGTGGAAAAGCATATGCACCACACTCGGTATGGAATAAACCATTGCAGGGGTAATAAGTTCAAATGATGCTTCCACATTCCCAATAATGTTAGATGTCCTCAAGTGAATATCAGTAATCGGAAGGGCTAATAGCTTTAATTTGAGAGGTCATCTGTTGTAAATCTGATTAAATAAAACACATTTTTAACCATATTTAATTCTTATCGTTCTACGAAAAGGTTACAAGCCTTGGTGAAGTTAACCAGTGGTCCTAATTCCAATTGCAATAATTGCATATATTTCATAACCAGATGTTGAGTCCAACACCAATATACCGTTGTACATTATGCAGTCCAAGTGTGCACAAATTTGTCTGTTTTTAGTATCTTCAATATGCAGATCAGGTTACTTGGATAAACCAAGCCCTTTGAAGTCAGGGTTGAGATGCACTGAGCAGAACTGGAGAAATCAGGTTTGATTACCATACATAGACATAGTGCATTAACCAGCTTGGGTATTATAATCGCTGTTTAATGTTTTTGATACACTTAATATCAAAGAAATAGCAGACGTGGGATTCCCTAAGGGATCGATGTGAAGAAGTAAAAAATTCACAGGAAAAACCAGGGAACCCGATGATAAAGTTAACGTTTGAGACATGAGGTAGAAAAACATCAACTAAACATTCAGAAACATCGAGTAAGAATATAAGGATAAGGTGCAAAAAATCAACATGATCTTATCAGAAAAACTGAAGAAATTTTCTTGTCTAAATATTCGCTGACAAAACTTTAGAAAGTATAACCCAAAAAAACAAAAAAAAATGTTAGGATAGATTGTTGATAAAGAGACATCAACTGACCAAACTGAATGAGGAATATTTTCAGATGGTGAAACACAAACTAAGACCATAAATAAAAGTCTCAAAAAATACAAAATCAATAATTGACAAAACGACACAGGTTTATGATGAAGATATAAAGCCTAGAGTCAACCAGGAATACTAAACGCAAGATAAAGAAGAATTTCAACATTGAGTTATTGAGTTAGCGGAGAAAGACTACAAAAATTCTTTTCTAAGAAATCATAATCGAAGCTTGCTTGAACAAATAAAATAAAGATAAGGAAAAAACACTACAGAAAAAACTAGAACAACTAGGTAACAAAGAAACATTGATCGGTTAAAAAGAGAATGACCAAATCCAAATCAATCAGGGAAGTTGTATAATGTTAAAACCCAAACCATGGAAAAGGTAACCAATACGGATCTACCATAAACCAGAATGATGCTTATATTGGAATTTATTAATTAAGAAATATCAGAAGTGATAGACAAATGTTATGGAGCTAAAATCAAGACACAAGATCGATGCATGCCTTATCACCATCCTAAATTTTAATCATATGAGTCATCCCATTGTTCAATGAACTGACCAACAACAAACCGCATTATGAATATAAATGACACTCTCCATGCATTCAAAAGAATCACAATCCCAAAATAAGTGGAGGTGAAAACAACACTTGACTTGGAAAAATGGGTAAGTTTTACATAAATCAAATTAGCATGCCCTGACCCTTTGACCATGTGACAGTTGATGTTATGAATATAATTTATATAAAAATGATAATAATAATAATAATGATGATTAATTAAATAATAATTAATATAGAAGAGACATGTCTTTAAGGACATGAGCATTCATGAAGTGGTGTCTGCCTAGGTATTTGAGCAGGCCCTCATTTGTAACAATCATATCTCATCTCACTTGTATTCAAACAATTCTTATATAAATATATTATTTGTCTTATGATGGACATTCTTATATTTCAGATACTTCGAATATTCTGTTGTGTATATGAATTTTGTTCGTTACATTTGTATCAAAGCATAAATGAATTTTATTCGTTACAGTTGGTCTCATCAACCATTATGTTAGATTTTGAAGCGTCTTAGGTGTTCTAGTCTCGAAAATTTGTGGAGAGGCTAAAACACATGAGTTCTCCAAAACCCATAAATCAATTTTGGAAATTTCACCTAGAGATGGCTCAATTAAATTAATTGACCATAATTAAAAAATTCTTAAGTCTAATTCAAGAAAAATGGTTAATTAATAGGAATTAATTGAGAAATGTGTGAATTATCTAGAAACTCACACTGGTCGACTTGGAGTTGATCTCAGCCATCAATTAAGTTTTAATCTTAGTCGTTGGAGTCCCAACTGTAAATTATAAAAGGAGGTCGATGGGAAGATGGAGAACACATCAGTGCAAATACTCAGTTGTCTAGGCAGTTTGAATTCCCAATTGCAGGAGTGATTCTGCAGTAGAGGTCAAGCCAGGAGGCGAGTAGCAAGTGGCAGGAGAGGTCAGCAATGATCCAGAGGAAGTTTTCCAGTCCTGAGGGATCAGAAAGAGGAGATCGAAATCTTTCTCTCGGAAGCAGCACAGGGACTGTGCAGTTGCTTCAGCAGAGCAGTTCGATTTGGCTAGAGGGATGGTCATTTTTAGTTCCAGAGGCCAGGAAGATTTTCCAGAGTGCCAAAAAAGCATCTTCCCAATCAGCAGCAAGCAAGACAGCTTGATTTGCAGGTGTTCTGGGCTGAACGTATAAGGGTCTGCGCTAGGCTGACGCAAGATCTGCACAGAGCTGGACAGCTTGCTTTTCAAAGGCAGTGAGGTGTCGGGATTATTCAAAGAGGGTAAAATCCCTCAATATATTTTTGTCAGTATTTCTCTTGGGTAGTGTTGATCAACATTTAACATAAGTCACTGATGTTATTAAAGGTTGATAAGTTATGTATGGAACTTCATATCAAATGGTGGAATATTTGAAGAGTTGGCCAGAGTGAAGTGGCAACAGTAAAGCAGGAACAGGAAGTAACGTGGCAGAACTAACGTGCGGGCCTTAAGGATCGGTATGCTATGTTTCGAATCAGTCTTATGGAAAATATGTTCAAAAATCATGTGCTTCATATAGCAAAAGGTAAGGTAAAGTCCTTTAGGTTAACTGGTACCGAGGCCCGACCAGTATTAGACCCGGCACGCGGCGTCCACCTGTGTCCAGCTCACGCCCAATCCCTATACGCCACGTGCCCCATTGTCAACGTCCTTACGACGCTTACCCTATCTACTTCACCTCTTTTTTCCCTCTATCGTTACCCTCCTACGGCTTTGAAATGCATTTAAACGAGCTAAAAACCCACTTTAGACTTTGTAATAGGGCCTAGCCCCTTTTTCCGCTAAACCTTAACCACTTCCCCATAACCCTTGCCCATGACCAAGCACTTAAAGCCTTGGGGGGCCAATCGCAAAGCGCATATCGCAATTTCACATGTTCGTGCCCGATCAATCTATCGCAAATATTTGCGATGCGATCCACCCAACGCAGATCCGCCCCATCGCAAAAGCGCAAAGCGCAGTTTTCTGTTGGTGCCACTTTCCGTCATCGCACTTTCCGCCTTTGTGATTTGCGATCATCGCAAATCGCAAATCGCACCCATCGCAAACCGCACCCATCGCAGATCCGCCCCATCGCAAAAGCGCAAAGCACAGTTTTCTGTTGGTGCCACTTTCCGCCATCGCACTTTCCGCCTTTGCGATCCGCGCTTTCCGTATTGGGTCCCACCTCGTACGTTCATTCCCGTACCCCTCATGCGCATTTCCGTTGCATTTCATGTGTTTCCTTTGTGTTTCACCAAAGTCTAAAGTTTCACCATTTTGCATATATTTTCCGCCCCATCTCATATATCATTCCGCTGTTTGGTCTCCACCGTTGATCTATGTATCCCGGACATGATCTAAACGGCCCACGATGCATTTCTCCACCAAACCCCATTATACACCGTATCATTGCATTTTTCACCATTTTTATCCGTAAAACACCGTCCCATCACCGCCGCGCCATTGTTCTCCAGTCCTCCATAATCACCTCCGTATGCACGAATTTCATAAGTCAGTCCAGTGTTTTGCAGGGTTATCAAGTGGGAAAGGCCACCAAGATTACACAGTCCCTATTTACAGCGGCAAGTCTTCACAGACAAAGCTTCAAGGGCCTTACAGCAACTTGCGGACAGCGTGGACCGTTTTGATAGAACATGGGTCGAAATCACAGAAGCAGGGCTTCCATCATGCTGGGACTCCACTACTCCTTCCATAATCCGACCATTAACAGAATATGAAGCATGCCGGCAGGAGGAAAGGAACCGAATGGATGTCTTGTCAGACAAAACCACTAAGTTAAAGGCTGACACAATTGTTTCCTCTCTCCGCTCCGAATTTGTTCTCCTACACCTAATAAAGCATAAGATTCCAACTGAGGCAAGTCTGGGTGACCTTACCGAGGCCTTCATCAGGGTGGAAGGTTTTGCAGCCATGACGGAACCATCAATGGACAATCAGTAAATGCGCCACCACCAGTGTCAGCAACCGCTTCAACTCCTTCTCATCCATGAGATTACTGTTAATTCATGATCCGGCCCTAGCGGCCTTTTTACTTTTTACTTCAGCTAGCCATTTTCAAGTTTCAGGTGGAATTCATATTTCACCCTAGCAGTTTACTTTTTACTAAGACTGTTATATCATTTTTGTTATAAAAACGGCCAAGGTCCTAACAGCAAATGATGAGAGGTTTTAAAATTCCTCATCATGATTTTGTTATTTTGACAAAGACTTCTAACAAAATTTCAGCGTGCGAGGAAGATATTTTTCCAAAATATCTTCCCACTCTTAGGTAGATGTCTCTATATAAGGAAGATCGAATGAGGAAAAGAGGTTCCAAATTTTCTGAAGAAACTCGCAGTGTAAAGAATTTTGTATGCTCGTTGTGGAATTATCAATACAAATACACAGAGCCAGTGGGGTCTCAACGAAGAGAAGTTCTACTCATACGTGAGGATTCTAGTCTTGATGTTATATGGTCTGTGTGATTCTTTCTTCGTAATATTGTCCCATTGTTTACTTCACTGTCTCCAATTTCTTTATATTATGCTTTGGAATGCGAGTGACTCGCCAGTTTGGGTATGAATTTATCGCTGTTTGGTACTCATACTTGACTGGTCTATGTCGCTTTAAATATGGCCCATGCGTAATATGTCGTTCCGCCTAACACTTCATTCGTATTTCCTCTGTATTAAATATCATGGGATGTTGTTCTTCCAGAACTGAATAACATGGATGGATTCTTAGCTTTTAAGCCCATATGATGTTGAAATATGTTTTCCGAGTATCATTCCATCGGTAATTAGTATTCTCCTCTCACTTTCTGCGCAGCAAACACCTTTCAGTAAAAATACCTATACACCATTGAGGAACTGGCCCTCCTTGATGAAAGTTGTCTCTAAGTTGTCTGAAGTATACATGTATTGAAGATTCCCTTCTTGCCTCTACAGTATCTTTATATCTTGCTGAATCTCAAAGAAGTTTGGTCCCATTCATATGATAACGCTTTGCACAAGTTGAATGAGTAAAGAGTCCTAAGCTGATAATGAGTCTGAAATATACACTATACTCTTTACTGGTTAAGATGTCCTAGGCACTGGTCTTTGGCAACTCAAGGCTGTCTCTAGGAGCAACAACAGGTAGAATAGTCAGTTTGGCGACATTTTATTATACTCAGAATTCCTGCTACAAATAATAATATAAACTCTCAATTGCTGCAACTGGTTTTCCCACTTTGGGTTTTTCTGGGAACTTTTGTCCAAAATAACAATGTCATAATTTTTGTGTGTGCTAGTATTTCTCAGTTCCTGTTTTTTTGCTTCCACGGCATTTTATTTAGTGAAGAAATTGTCGTGTGAATATTTCGTTATTTTGTCGTAAACAAAATAAACTGCATAATTAAATTTACAGTTAGAAGAAATATTTCTAGTTGCTGCATTTCAAGGAATTTTCACACATTACAACATAAAAAACGGAACAAGTAAAAGTATTACAGGCAACAACAAAGATGTAGCCCCTCCAAACTAATGCTTTGAGGACAGACAATCCTTGAAGAGGGAAACATTGTAACACCATCAATACATATATATATATGCACTGCCATGTAGACTTGTAATTATTTGATGATTATTACACACACACACATAAATACTAAATAGATAACATAGGGACCTTGGTACTCACTTATTTCGGATACTCAATTAATGAACAAGTTTGGGTCATTACATCTGAAAACTGCCGGAAAAAAGGGGACACTTCATACAGGACAGAAATAAAATGGAATATGATTTTGTGATCTGAAAATTCCCACAAGAGCAAGGGAGTTCAATATTAATTTGTTGTCAATGGTAGCTCTTATATTTAACAATTATCCTACCTGAAATGTTAAAGTGAGAAAACAGGTGTCAGTTTGCTGAAGCATCTATCTACACATTCTTTCATGTTCGCCTCCAAATAGAATCCATACAACTTGACTGAAATTTTTGTAACGAAAGGGATATTTTTACATGATGCACCACTTCCAGGCCTGGATGCAAACATACAAGATAGATTATTAGATAATATTAGACCGCATGAAAAAATTTCTGCATATAATACAAGGAGCCAACTGCCAGAGTTTATTTTTACAGAAGCATGTTTGCAGCCCGAACACAGCCCATCATAATACATACTAAGTTATGATGGTGCAAAAACAGTCTCACCATATGCAACAGTGGTCCAAGAAGATGCAGCTCTTAACCGAGAGGAAAATGAGTTCAGCTAATCAGATAAAAGTTCCTCCAACTCAGGATCAAGAGTTTGAAAGGTTGGTATCTCCTCTGAATTAACTTCATGATGTCCCTGTTTCTGGGAAGGTGTACTGTCATCAGAATCAACCATAAACTGATCTGAATTGATGGTAGCTATGGACTGATTTTCTGAATCAGACTCCACGGTTAGTCTGGCAATGTCTTGGTGCTGTTTATTTCTTGCTATGCTACTGTGTTTGAAAAGTGATTTAATATTTTCCTTGGCATTTGGTTTTTTGCATATACAAGCATAAGGGTATTCATGAAACCCACCCCTGCCAGGCCTCAGTTCATCAGGTTCCCCCATGAATCCTTTTTGACAAGCCCGCACCTTTTTGGCAAAGGTTTCCCAACTCATGTTATGTCTGTTCAAAAACAATGAACTAAGCTTTCTGGAATATGGACGGATCGTACGCTTGTGCCCAAAATACCGTCTGCAGTAACAGAAATATTTATGTCAATGTTTATTTACAAACACTATTTAGCAGGCAATAAAAGGTTATGCACAACCCATGTATAGCATAAACTAAATGTCAATACCTTCGTCCAGCCAAAATCCTTGCCATGTTGCCATTATTATTTGTAACGAACACATCACTCTGATCACATACAATATAGTCAAGAGCAGCCATACGAGAAGAATGCAAAGAAAATGGCTCTAACTCCATTCCATTTGAAAGAGTGTCTTTTGTGTAGAAGTTTGGAAAAAGGAGTTTTAATGGTCTTAATGTTTCTTCTCCTCCATAAACTTCTCCAGATGCCACATAGAGATACGAATCATTGCCAAAACCTAATGCCCGTAGCATTAAGCCCACTTCTTCAGGAGTTAAAGGGCATTTTCCATTTCGACGCTCCCGATCAGGGTCTGCTTCCTGGACAAGAAACGATTGGAAAGCTGTCAATAAATCCAAAACATAATCAGACAAAGGAGAAAAGAGAGTAATGTATTTTCATAACCCCTTAGTCTAGAGCAAGAAACCAGGGATCTAAACTTACAGACAATGTCTTCCATCTCTTACGGATTGCCCCCAATTCTCTTCGTTCCTTGTCTCCCCCACCATAGTAACACCTTGAGAATGCAAGCATATCAGGCTCGAACCTGCAATTAAATAAGTTGCGAGCATTGTAATTTAATAATTCCTTTTAAAAACTGCTAAAAAGTGTCTTTTCTTGCCCAGCCTTCAAATAACCTAATCTAGGGTCCAATAATACCCAAAAAAATAAAATTGTAATTGGCAGATGATAAATGATAAACTATATCATTGGGTATCGATAACTTCTAACTACTACAGAGATTTCTATAACTCAAAACAGTTTTATCCAAGCCTAAACTATGTTATGCATTTTTCAAGTTACCTCAAGTGAACTGCAAGGAATCGCCTGCTCTTCCTCCTCATTCTGTTGACCAAAATTTGTCCCATCTCCACAATAGGCTTGGTAAATTTCAATGCATGGTAATTCACTCTACAGCGTAACTTTTGCAAATCAGTTTCTAAATTATTTTCCAGCCTGTAATCAAACTTTGTCAACTGAACAACCTGCATCCAGAATTTTAAAACACATAGTTTAAAAACATGTGCAGAATAACATTGTTCACGAGCATCTATTGCTGGTTCATATGAAAATGAGTTACCTTAAACTAACAAGCATAGAACTCTATGTTGAATGCATTTGTGGAAAAGGTGTTGGCAAGCAAAACATCATATATTATCTTGTCTCATTTTTAGATTCAAAAGCTTTCACATGCAGCCTGCAGGTAAACTATAAAATTTACACACCAATACTTAGAAGTTAGTACTTTCAGAAGATGAACCCTCTTTAGAGTGCATGATCGCATTTCCATGCATATTCAAACATTCATTGCTGTTGTATATATAAATGAGTTGCCTCAGATTAACCATAGAACTTTACCTCAATAGGATTTGGGAAAAGGTCATAGCAAACCAGCATCTATTTAATATTAACTTTATTTCTTCACATCAACTTGTTGCATGAGCAGGGAAATTATAAGATTTGCACACACCATTATTTATTAATTTTTGAACTTGAGCCATCACTAGTCTGCAAGATCGTATTCTCATGCATGTTCAAAATGGAAGAAAATGGAGTTAAATAAGGGGCAAATACTGCAAAAACAATAACCCAGGGGGTATTATGAAATGTATCAGATGCCAATTATGAAAAAACCCTAGCTAAGGCTGAAGCATTTAACCAAAAATAAGAAAGAATAAACATAATAACAAACTTTGATGTTAAGAATAAGCAAGGCATTTATTATGATGGGATTCACTTCTCTTATATAGAGATCAAAAGACCAATTACTTGTCCACAACCCTTAAAAGCTAATAATAACTTAAGAGCCTATCGTTTACCCCAAGTTACTAAAGTGACTTATTTCAAAGGCAAGCCTTCTTTTTAACAGCCCCTCTTAAGGCTTAAAATCCTAACAAAATAAAATTTAATGAAATTAAACACATCTTGACAGAAAACAAATTATCAAAAGTAATCAGAACCAAACAGTCTTCAGAAGCTTCTTCTACGAGAAGAGTTCTTGGACCAGGTAGAGCTCCATCACGTTGCCTCAACCATCCCAGAGGTGTAGCTCCCAAGTTGAATCCCTGAGCTTCTAGATTCCACCTCCCCAAACTCCCAAACTAAGAATCTCTTGAATTATTGGACAACCATCCATGTTAAACTACATCCACAATGCTTTATTTGGTTATCTCATGACACTCATAAGAGTACAATTCCCAAGATCCACATGCTCCCGGACTATCTAGGGCCATCCATGCTGAGCTTTATCTACATTTTGATGCCTTCCTGCCTTCAAAGCTTAAAACTTAAAATGGGAAAAACACTATTTCTTGAGTAAGATCATCATCACTATCTACATCTGATCGAACTTCAACAACGACTATATTAGCTACATGTGGTATGTCCTTCAGTTTTCCCTGGAGAACATCATTGCCTCAAAATATACATTTCCAAGTTGTGAGACCCATTTTTCTTGCAATAATGACATTTACTGCTACAATTGTTCCTTGAATATGATGTAGTCTTAATACTTAGGGTTAAGGATAACCTTCTATATCACCTACAATTGTTTTCCTTTCTTCAGCTAAGAAAAGAGCAATCATATGTTCTAGAGATTGTGAAGACATTTAGCTTAGGGTAAAAATAACATGCGTTTAGAAGGCAAACTATTTAACAAGATGGCTTTGGCATCTTCTTCCTCCACCCATAGCTTTGACTTCTGCTAATTGTCTAATGAGAGATCTCAGATTGCTTTTGTGGTTAAACATATTGACTTTCAGTATATCTTGAATCTAAATAATTGTAGCTTCAAACTACTTTTGCTCCAAATAGTGAATTCAGATTATCTTAGATTACAATGAATGATTTTTCCAGATCTATATGATGTAACTCTGAATCTGAAAAGCCACAGCCAATATTGGGTTTCACTTTATATCTCTGCTCTGCCATTCCAGTATTTATTGGGTTCTGTAGGTGATTGCTCAGCTCTTTACTGTTCCCCGCCAGTTCTTATACATTAGTTGCATCTGGATTTTCACTTCCTAGGTATGGAAATTGTGACCAAGCATTTGGTGTTTCCATGCTTAACTTTCCAAAAAAAAAAAAACATTGTTGTGGAAATATAAAGGCTGAGAATCCAATTAACAGCGGTAAACCCCAATGGTGGAAAAACTGTGAAAATTTCCTTGAAATGCAGCAACTGGAATTTATTCTTCTAACTGATTAATTATGCAGTTTTTTTTGTTACAGCAAAATAACGAATAAATCACACTGCATTTTCTTCAAAAAAAAATGTTGCGGAAAATAAACTGGAAACTGAGAAAATAGAGCGCACAAAATAAAATTGACACCAGTGTTTTTGGACAAATGTTCTCAGAAAAAACCAATGTGGGAAAACCAGTGCAGCAGATGACAGTTTTATTATTATTATTCAGCAGCAAAAATTCTGAGTACAAATCTGGATGCCAAACTGGCAATCCATTCCTGAGAAATCACTGGCAAAATTATTAAGGGAATTTTTCCTTTCTCCACAAGCAATCCGACAACAATTTTGCCACTCAAAATAGCTATCTAAGACCCCTTCGCAGGCCTCTGCGCAGTCCCTCACATACACTCCCGGATCTGCCTCTGATCAAGACGTCCTGCCTGCTGCTGCCTCAGGAAGTGATTCTTCGGCCCTCTGGAAAATTATCCCAGCCTCCGGCACCTGAATCGACCTCCTCTCCAACAAAATCCAACTGCCTCAGCCTCTCTCAGCTGACTCTTTTGAAACTGGAAACCTCCACCGGAATCTCTATTGTTGCTCCTCTGCCTCTGCTGCTGATATTTGGCTTGAATTATCTTCCCCGTTGAATCTCGACACTCTGGGACATTCGATCTGCATAGATCACCCACTCACTTGATGTGTCCATCTCCATCCCCATCATCCTGCTCTTATAATCTCTCGTTGGTGAACCAACGGCCATGATTAGATCCCCATCAACAACCAAGATCATCTCAACTCAATCCGTGTGAGTTTCTAGAGCATTCTCACATTTCTCAATTAATTCCCTTCAATTAATCGATTTTCCTACATTAGACTTGGGCATTTTTTAATTATCGATCAATTCATTTAGTTAAATTGCCTCTGGGTGTTTCTCCCAAAACCTTTTTTTGATTTTGGAGATCTTTTATTTCTTGGCCTCTGTGACAAAATTTGAGACTAGAACACTTGTCTGATGCTACAAAACTAACACTCCCTCTTTGCGAGGAAGGTGTTCTCTCTCCCATAACATCTTCCCATACGTTGTTGATGTCCGACTTCTGTGACAACCTGCCACTACCCATCAAGTCACTATGCATACTTTGATTCATCTGCCACTCTGTAGTTGAATCACCCTACATCTGCCTTGTTGTTGACATTGCACTGTACCACCTTGTACTGCTGCCAGCGTTGCTCTGTGCTGCAACTAATCTCATGCTGCTACAACTACTACAACAGAGAACTTTGAATCAACTATGTCCCCGTACTACAACTGTCTCTTGAGTCTCTCACTGCTACTAGCCTCTGCATTGTGTATTGAGTATCTATTTGTCTACGCCCTGACTGGTTTTATGCCCCTCAAGTAACTGATTGCAACTAATTCTGCAACTGTCCCTCAAGATATGACTATGCCATGCTAACACTAATTCATCTGCTACTAAAAATTGTGGGCCCCTATAGCAAGGGCGATGATCCATGAGAAGAGTATACTGCAAATGTTGCTCCGCTTCTATGGACCCTGCCCAAAACACTGCAACTTTGGTGACTAGAGTTCAATGTCACCCCACTTCTCTCCTGGACGTTTAGCTACATACAAGGTAAATTCGTCCTCTAACCTATTAGACAAATTATCGATTTTCATCGAAGTAGTTGCCTGCTCCTGCTTCTCTTTCTTGTCCTCCTTCTTCTTGGGACACTGGGTACTATAGTGACCAAATTCACCATATCTAAAGCACTTGATCTTCGACAGACCTTTATTTTTTTTTTCTTCCCCCTTTGAGTCTAGTCCTTGACTGGGACCTTTCTTTGGCATCCCTTTCAATGCACAGGCTACATTCTCCTTGTCCTTCACACTCTTCGGTCCTTTTTTACTGTTGACGTTGATATTGCTCTCAACCAAAGCAAGCCTCATATCTTCTTGTGTGAAATCAACCCACAATCGTTCCCAACCAGGTAGATTATCTCGTCCAGTGATACCTTGGACAAAGGTTACCCACTCCTAGGTGAAACCATTGAGAGTTGCACGCACTAGCTTACTCTCTTGAGGTACTTCTCCAACTGCTGCAAGCTCATCTCGGACATTCTGAATTCTAGTGAGATAAGGAGTGACCCCTTCACCCTTATGCATCTTGGTGGTCCTCAACTTCTCCTTCAAGAACATCTTCTGGTTCTCAAAAGGATTCTGGAAAAGCATAGCTACTGCATCCCACATTTCTTTGGTCATATTCTTGGTCGCTAAGTGTGAGATTATATGATCTCGAACTCCATCGATGATCAATCGCATTGCCTTGGCCATCTCCTTATTGTAATTCTCTAGTTGCTATGGGTTTGTAGGTATGGCTACAACTCTCTCTACATACATCTTTCGACCGTGTTCATCTAGCAGGAAAGACATTTTGGCTTTCCAAATACAATAGTTAGAGGCTCCATCTAGCCTATCCTAATATCGAAGACCTATTGAGGCCATTTAGTCAAAACTCAAAACTGGAAAATAAATAGGAATCTCCTCCCTTTGCTGCTTGGTTGTCTGCTCTGCTAGTGGCACTCCCTCCTAGAATGCACAGTTATGCATGTTGCTACTGCCTTCTGCTACTGGAAATCATGGATTTCCTCTAGGAAATTGAATTTGGAAAACCTCAAGGAACATCTGGAAACTCCTTTCGTGTGTGCTTTTCTCTTCCAATGAGCATTGATCTACAACTGCAAAAACTGTTGCAAAATCACTACGCCGCCCAGATCCGCTCAACGAAAATAATGAGCTTTTGTTAATTTTGGGCAACTAGGTCCAAACTCCATGTTGCACTACTCATATGACGATGGTCATATTTTTGTTGGATTCCTCTTTCGGAGAGGTGCAAGATTTATCGAAAGATATTCTTGATCGGATGAGCAGAACATTGATTTTGAATTTATTTTCCACATGTGCAAGGTTGGACAAATTTATCCCACATGCCTATGAGATGTGTCACACACCCTCATTGATGAATATACATTGGAGAAACTTGGAGGTCATTTTCTCATCATCTCATCACACATTCTCTCATTGTGATCTAATTGGTTTGATAGCCTTTGGAGGACTTTTTTCCCTCACATGTGTGGAGCGAAGCTATTGTTTTCGGCATTGATCTGTTTAGGGCTTTCTATTTTCTGTGCTGATTTGTTTAGGGCTTTTCTGCTGCAGTGTTGACCATGGTCAAACCTTGGTCGTTTGACTTCAATCTTCTACAGAAATTCTGATTTTAGGAGGCCGTACAGCTAGGCACTAAAATCAAGGAATTCTGGGTTGTTTGACCGAAGCCCTAGTTTGCTGCGTTGACTTTTCTGAAGTTGCCTACGTTGACTTTTTTGCGTTGTCCCTGGTTTGACTTGCGTTGACTTGTGATGAGTTGTCTTTGAGGGTTGTGGGTGTGACACATGAAAGTGTTGGCTAACCGAGAAAGACTTTGCTAGTTGAAGCATCCTGTTGACCACCGTAACCCCACCATATCTCATATCTTTGCTAGACAAAAGGAATTGTAAATCTCATCTATATTTGGCTTGTCTTCTATTGATATATTTTTGTGTTCTATCAACATTTTACTTTCAAGTTTATGTGATTGTTATTTTGTATTGGGCCTAAGAAAAATTGAAGTAAAAGTGCATCAATCATAGAACACCATGGTTATCTAAATTTAACATGGTATCAGAGCTGAGGTGAAGACAAAGTCCAAGAGTCCAAGCTGGTGTTAGAAGCTATCTCTGAAGGAAGAAATCGTATCAAGGACAAATGGCCTCCTCAACCTACAAGGGTTTCAAGGCTGACGATAAATTGACTGATAAGTCTAATTATCATGCATGGAAGATGTCCTTGGATTTGGTGCTAGAAGATCAAGATGTCATGGACTATGTACAGGGGAATATTCAAGAGCCTCCATCAAATGCAGTTGCTGCCATGAAGACGAAGTATAGAAAAAGGGAAATCAAAGCAAAGATGATTATCCAGGATTCTATTCATAAGCACTTGATTCCTTACATTTATGAGTTGAAGACATCTAAGGAGATGTATGATAAGCTGGTGAGCATGTTCAGGGCTAGCAATGCTAATCAAATCCTCTTCTTCGAGAATCAATTGAAGAATATCAAGAAGGGTAAGGATGAATCTATTCAATCCTATTTTATGAGGCTCACTGAAATCAAGAATAACCTCCTAGCTATTGGGAAAGTAATATCTGATCGAGAGATGGTTCTTATTGCACTTGGAGGCCTCCCCCGTGATTGGCATGTATTCAATACCACTATTCTCAATAATAATGTGATTCCTGATTTTGATGAAATATTGACGAGATGCACTCAAGAGGAAACAAGAATGATGGATTATGCCTCTAATGGTAATGGAAGTGACCTTACTGCCTTCACCGATCATGCAAAGAAGAAGAACCATGGTGGCCCGAGAAATCAAAACCATGGTAAAGCGGGGCCCAAAGGAAAGAAGGGAAGACGTTACACTTGTAACAAAACTAGTCACTATGCAAGAGAGTGCCCTAATAGAAGGGAATCTCCGAGGGATTGTAGGGAAAATATACTGCTATAATTTCCAACATTAAATTATCAATCCGAGGCTCGTAAGCTTCGAGGTACAAGTGCAAGGAACGCAGGATCAGAGCATCTAACCTAGACTAGAGTAAGAACCAACTTCTTGTTTAAGTACAAAATTGTTATTTCTAATTGAAGTTAATCAATTGGGGAAAACATGCTTAAACAAATAATAAATTCTAATAACTGTGCAAACGAAACTAACTCTAATTAATCATAAACCAAGCAATACAAATTACCATTCAAATGATTTTAATCTGAATGAAAATCTCAATCTAAATACTAAGATTTATTTAATCTAAATACAAGAATCTTAAATCAATCAAAATTAATTTAAAACGATACCAAACTTATGCTAAATCTTAATCCCAATAAAATTGACTCTCATTAAAATGATCTTAAACTAAGGCAATGAACAAACAAGACTTCAACTAATCTAATTCCCGAGATGCATAAAACAAATCAAATAAGCATTCAAACTAACCTCTGTCACCACTTTGCAATTGCTTCAAAAGAAACTAAGTAAACCAAGATTCTAATTGACATGCTTCAGATCTAAAAGACTAGAAAATAAGAAACTATCCTATCCTTAAACTTCTTTAATCAAACTCAAGAAATCATTCAAACATAAGCACATTGGCTAATGGTTCTACCAATAACTAACTACAAACATAATGCATTTCAAAACTAAACTACAACTTCAAACAATGATTTAATGGTCTCATTGCATTGCTTTCAAATACTTGGTTGCCAAAACACAATGTTACAAGAAATTATAGTCGATCAGTAAGGTACATAATAGATTTCAATTCATAATTAAAAGCACCTTTAAATATTGCAATTGTAAACCTATAAAAAAGGGGTTATTCATGCAATAAAATCATTGATCAACACCATTCATTAGCTTGCAACGAGTTGAAAATGATATGTCTATTTAATTTTAAGAAAAAAAACGAATTACAGTCTTAAGTACATAATCAAAATTATGAGATCTAATTAACAATTGCTTTCAAAATAAAATCCATGCACCTAAATCTAAATCAAACACGCTACCTCTATCCTATGATGTTTACAAAACTTGCTTCCAGGCGATGGTGGGCCCTTGCCACTCCTGGAGCAAGTCTAAACTAAATCAATGTCTAAATATAAAAACCATAACATTTACAAAGAATTCATGGCAAAGTCAAATTGTATTAAGATTCAAATCATAAGTTCACTTACATGCATTCCTTCAATCATTTGTCTCATGTTCACACCTTGTCTTCCTCCTCCTTCAAAAACTTCCCAAGCTTACAACACAAACCATGGCTGAGCCATTTATAAGATTCACAAGGCGAATTATTCATTTTCCTCAATTCTGGAAAATTGAACAATTTTAACAAACTGACCTCAAAGATATTGGTATATCTTCCTAACCATGGGGAATTTTGGAAAATTGTTCAGAGGGAGACTAATTTGTTACATTTCAAACAAAACCTCTCTTGAATTTGTCTCATTCACATCCAGCTCCTCGGAAATCGTGCCCAAAGTTGGCTGTTTGGCTTTTTTTACAATGTTCTAGAACTCTGAAAAAACAGTATTTTTTACAAAACTACCTCCAAGACCCGCATATAAATTTTAGAAAAATACGAATCTGGAGAAACCGTTTTGGATTTACATAATTGGTTATATTTTTAACAAACCCATTTGATTAGATTTTATAGATTCACCTCCAAATGCACACACATCGAGGTCAAACATGGTAGTTTGGAAACTTTGCACATTTTGAGCAGATTTGTTAATAAATTCCTAGGGACCCACATGTGTGACCTGGGTGCAATTAAATGCATGGGAAGGTATTAAAACATTATTTTGGACCATATCCTCCCTCGGTTTTCCTCAAAAGCGTGTCGGGATGTCAAAACTCCAAATTGGACATTTCCGTACTCTAATGACTTGTGAAGAATTTCGACGACAGAACCCTGAGACAAATGAACTTAGCAAAATCGTCATCAATAAAACATGGTATAATCATCTTTAATCATGGAAAATCTAAGAAACCTAATGATAATCAACCATAGAGAATATTTGGCGGCAAGTGATGGAATTAGGGTACGGAGCAAGCTTAAAACCTAGGGTTTTAGGGTATAAATAGTGATATTTCATGACAAAAACATGGGCATATACGAGGCCCAACAGGGATGATGACAACAACAACTCGAGAAGGAATGGCGGGAATAACAGGTTCCAAGCAAAAAGGAAGGCTCCCTCTGATAGAAATGGGCAACCTTTCAAGAGGTCAAGAAATTCCAGGTATGATGAGTCTAATGTTGTTGATAATAAGAGAAATGATTTTATTCTTGTATCTGCCCTCTCTGCTGCATCTCCACCCGACAACCTCGATGTCTGGTTAATTGATAGTGGTGCTTCAAGGCACCTCACTGGTTATAAAGAAGCCTTTTCTGATTTGGTTGAGAAGGATACTAATCTGGAAATTATCCTTAGAGATAATGCCACCTATCATGTGAAAGGGACAGGGACTGTGACCCTCCATTTATCTCAAGGTCAAGTCATTCGATTACAAAATGTGTTGTATGTACCTAATTTGCAGAAGAACCTTGTGTCCATTTTGGTAATGGAAGACAAAGGGTTCAAGGTGGCATTCGTTGATGGAAAGGTACTTATCTGGAAGAAGAAATTCAAGGAAGCTTTTTCTATTGGTTTTAGAGTTGATAAACTCTACCAGGTTGGAAGAAGTCCATTGGGGGCTATGACATGTGATACAACTCTTCAAACAAAGTTATGGCACCAGAGGTTTGCACACCTTCATTACAAAGCCCTTCCCGAAGCAAGGAAGGTTGTGATAGGGATGCTCGAATTGAGAGATGATCATGAAGGTATATGTGCCGAAGGGAAGCATACAAGGGGACCATTCCCCTCAAGTGTCACAAAGACCACTGATATCTTGCAGTTGATACATTCTGACGTATCTGGTATGCTTCCTGTGACATCCTTGGGAGGATGTTCCTAATACATGACTTTTACAGATGACTTCTCCCGCAAGACCTGGATATATTTTTTGAAGAAGAAGGACGAAGCATTCAAATGGTTTTGTATCTTCAACGCCTTGAGGGAAAATCAAACCGAGAAGAAAATCAGAGTTTTGAGGACCAAGTATGAGTAAAATGAGTTTAATGACTTTTGTAGAGAAGCAGGCATTAAGAGGGAGACCAAAACTGCGTACACTCCTAAGCAAAATGGTGTTGTTGAAAGAAAGAACAGGACCATTGTGGAAGTTGCCCGCGCCATGCTATCTGACCAAGATCTCCCGAAGTTTCTATGGGGAAAAGCTGCGAACACTACTGTGTATGTTCAAAACAGATGCTCGCATTCCGCTCTAGACTCTAAAAGTCCCGAAGAAGTCTTCTCTGGTAAGAAACCTGATGTTTCTCATTTTAGAGTTTTTGGTTTTCCCGTTTACTTTCATCTGCCGAAAGAAAAGACAAGCAAGTTGGATGCTTCTGGAAAGAAGGGAATGTTTGTGGGCTACAATGAAACTTCGAAGGCATATAGAATCTATGTGCCCGGTCAAAGAGAAGTGGAGATATGTCACAATGTCACCTTCGATGAAGATGTTGCCCACAAGAAAGTAAGAAATCTTCCTAGCTCCAAGGAAAACAAAGATGATGAAGAAGCAGGGAAGTTAGAAGAGTCGAAGGATGCCCTAATGGCTTAGGGATACTCTCGAAGATGCCAAGAGACATATTGCCCCAAGGGGCACATTCCGTGAAAGCAAGAAGCCGAAGAGATACCAAGGGTATCTAGCAGCCATGAGTACGATAGTACAATTTGAGCCTAGAACATTTGAAGAAGTCGTAAAACATCAAGTTTGGAAGGATGCCATGCACGAAGAATACAAGTACATTATGAAGAATGATGTCTGGGAAGTGGTCCCGAGACTAGAGGACAAATCTGTTGTCAGCTCAAAATGGCTCTATAAGATCAAGCATGAATCTGATGGAAGTGTTGAAATGTATAAGGCAAGATTCATTGCCCGAGGCTTCTCTCAAAAAGAAGGCATAGATTATGATGATATATTTGCACCTGTGGCCCGTTGTACCACCATCTGATCTATTATTGCCCTTGCAGCTATGCAAGGATGGAGTCTACATCAAATGGATGTGAAGACCACTTTTCTGCATGGATCAATAAAGAAAGAGGTTTATGTGGAGCAACCTCTGGGGTTCAAAGTCCGAGATTGAGACACCCATGTATGCAAGTTGAAGAAAGCCCTCTATGGGTTGAAGCAAGCCCCCAGGGCTTGGTACGAGAGGATAGATAGCTACTTGATGAAGGTGGGCTTCACTCGAAGTAATGTTGATCCAAACCTTTAATTTAAGGTTGATAGAGAAAGGCCTCTCATTTTGGTTCTCTATGTGGACGATCTCTTCCTGACAGGTGCTGACCCTCTCTTCATCAATGTAAGAGGGAGCTAGCTTCTAAGTTTGAGATGAAAGACCTAGGACTAATGCACTACTTCCTAGGATTGGAGGTCTGGCAAAGGCCAGGCGAGATTTTCCTTTCTCAAGGAAAAATATGTTGTGAAGTTGTTGGAGAGATTTGGTATGGTGGACTGTAAGTCTGTGTTGACACCGATGGAACTCAACTTTAAGAAGTTGAATGGAAACGTTGTTGGGCCCATGCTAGCAAAGTATGTTTTGCAGTTAACACTTTGAGTCAACATATGGTTGATCCTCATCACATTCACTGGATTGGTGCCAAGAATCTGTTGAGATATCTTCTGGGCACAATCAACCATGGGCTCAGATACACTGTCGAGAGTTTGAGACTCCATGGATATACTAATGTCGATTAGGCTGGCAGTGTGGTGGATCGCAAGAGCACATCTAGATGTTGCTTCACCTTGGGTTTTGCTTCGATATCTTGGATGAGCAAGAAGCAAAATTCGGTAGCTTTGAGCACCGTTAAGGTCGGATACATTGCAGTGAGTATGGCCTGTTGTGAAGATGTTTGGTTGCAAAAGCTCTTCAGTGAGTTGTTCGAGTATGTGCTAGATACCACCATTATCCTTTGTGATAACCAGAGTGGGATTCGTCTTTCTGAGAATCTCGTGTTCCACGATCGATTCAAGCATATTGATATCAAGTACCACTTTATCCGGAATATGGTACAACGAGGTGTCGTAAGGCTCGATCATATAGGAACTGATGAGCAGGTCGCGGATATTCTCATGAAACCCCTGGGGAAGGTCAAGTTCCTAACCTTCCGTGAGAAGCTTGGAATCGTGGAAAGACCCTATTGTGAGTGTCTTGCTTGAGTTGGACTATGAGCTCTGGGAGCTCCAGGGGGTTTGGGGATAACTTCTTGGAGCTATAAGCACTCACAGGGTTAGGCTTGTCGAACCTTGCAGTGCTTCTGCCCCACCGTTATGATATTGAGTTGGTTCACCTCTCTCTGATCTGTGCCCCACACGCATCCTACCCAAGGAGTTTCGAAGTCATGGGAAGTACCTCTCATTTGGCCAATGAGGTGGGAAATGTGGATAGAGACCATAGCAAGACCGATGGACACATCAGAGATTGTCGTACTCTCTATGTCTAGGATGGCACGTGTCCAACACCTTGATCTGGGATCAAGTATGATGAGGTTTTATCCTCTAAAGTGACTTTGGGTCAGTATACTAACTTTGGGATAGTATGAGACTCTTTTGAGTCCGGGAGAGGTTTTTACCTCTAAGCTAACTTCGGGTCAGTTGTGTGTGATGTCTTTGTGACTCACCTTTTGTTCTGAAAAAAAGAGCTAGCAAAGCAAGTTACAGCGGGATGACGCATGATGTTTGGTTTGGTACATGATGGATGGCACTTGTGGACAGATGGAGTTCTCCCTAGTTGAGAGGGACTGTTAATTTTGGGCAACTAGGTCCAAACTCCATGTTGCACTGCTCATATGATGATGGTCATATTTTTGTTCGATTCCTCTTTCGAAGCGGTGCAAGATTGATCTAAACATCATCTTGATCGGATGAGAAGAACATTGATTTTGAATTTATTTTCCACATGTGCGAGGTCGGCCAGATTTATCCCACATGACTAAGAGATGTGTCACACACCCTCATTGATGAATATAAA
>CM076571.1:143487272-143620563 GCA_034641835.2 Pinus albicaulis
GAGTTTTAATGGGAAATGGTAGAAGCATGAAACTCATGTGACAGAAAGATCTCACTCTCATTAATGATAAAGATATAAGTGGATTTATTTTTAAATTATTTCATATGTAAATGTTAAATTTGTATTTTCTTCTTATTAGATTATAAGCTTTTCTTTTTTGTTTTATAGTGTTTAACGAAGATCCATAATACAAATTCTTTGCAAGGCTATGCTGATGGAAATAAAAAGGTGTTGATAACCATTCAAAAAGGCATTGGAAACCTTAAATTACAAATGTGTTTTTAAATATGAAAATAAAGTATATTTCAAAGGACATAAGCCAATACATTTCAAAGGATAACAAGCCATTGTGAAGGCTATACATGCTACGTAGAGGATCCAAAATGAATGCATCAGAGAGGAAAAATACAAAAGCATTGGATCATATGCAAATTTTATGTTGATGCAAAGATATAAGAGATGCATTGAGGAAGATTATAACATGATACATTGAAAGGTTAATGCAAGCAAGAAATGTTTTGAAAGGAAAGATAGAAGGAATTGAAGGAAAATATTATGCAATACAAACAATATATTGAAGGAAGGATCTACTGCATCAAAAATAAAAGTAGTACATTGAATAGAAAAAAAAAGCAACACATTGAATAGAAAAAAATAAAGAAATAATTGATGCAATACAAAAAATACATTGAAGGAAGAATCTACAAACAATGCATTGAAAATAACAACACATTGAATAGAAAAAATTGAAGACATAAAGTAGAACATTTAAATAATAATTGAGTAGCACAATGAATAATAATCAAAACAACATTGTAGGTTATTAATGGAGTGTGATACCATGGGGAATTGTGTTGAAAGGGGTGTGAAATAACAATTCAAGTTGTGTGAAGAGGTTACATATCCAATGTGCTAGAGTAATTGCATTGCAAAGAAGAAATAATACAATGCATTACAAAGAGAGATAACACAATACATTGAAGTAGTGGGTTTGATTAATAGATCAAAGGCGTGGATAATCATTCAAAGGATGCATTGATAGTTATTACTAATGCATTGAAAAAATATTCAAGGGATACTTGAAAAATATATGAGGCATTGCTTAAAACCATCTAAAGAGATGAATTGAAAACCATCCAAGGTGTGTTGAAAAGAAGATAACCAAGTTGCATTGAAAGGGAGTATATCTCAATTGCATTGTAATAGAATATGTGTAAAATTATTTTAAGGGATAAATTGTCTAAAGAGCTGCACTAGAGCAATACACATGAGCGATACCATGGTTGCATTGAATTGATAATATAATTGCTATGTTGGAATAATATATTAAATATGGGTTGAATAATATATTACTGCACTCAAAAGGATTAAAGGCAATGTTTACAAAGGTTTTATCAACATGCTAAAGGTATATTCAATTAATATGTTTCCAAAGTTATTTACATTATTGCATGAAAAACATTGTTAGGGTTAAATGAAAGCAGTGCATTGGTTAATTAATTAAGCAGTGTGTTGGATGAAATATAATATATCGAAATAATGTGTTGGGTTTAAAAGAATATATATATATATATATATATATATATATATATATATATATATATATATATATATATATATATAATATATATATATATATATATATATATATATATATATATATATTAAATGTGAATTTAAAAAAAACTATGCCAATGTGTTGGAGAATAACTATTGAACTGTGTACAAGGATATAAAAAAATACAAAGTGCGCTACAATTATTCCATATATAAAGGATTGTTGGCATAATATTAAACGCTACAATAAAATATTTACGAATGTTGCATAGGCTTGTTGCAATCAATCAAATATTGTTGGAAAACACATAAGTAAAGGAATTATTCTCCTGGAAACCATTTGCAATAAGCCACTTCCTTCCGGTAGACATAGTAACAGGCATGGAAGAACACCTAATAAGAAGTGCACCAGCCTATATGAAAATAACATTACTAAAATAGACATTGCAAGGGACATAGACACAATACTCATTATTTTCCAGGTGTTCTAGCATTAGGTTTCCAAGATAGTCCTTACAACAAGCACACCCAACCCTAAAAATATGCACAATGATCCCTTATACAATATAGTGACCTAGGAAAGCTTCATTCTATTGCTATTGAACAACCAACTAGTCATTGGGAAGACATGGACTATGAAAAAAGGTGATAACAGAGCCAGACTATCAAAAGGAATTATAATGAGTTTATATTGAAAATGTCAAATGCCTTTTGAAATGGATTACAAGAATTACTTCTTCAATTGAATGGATTTAGATAAATAGGAACAAAAAATTTTTATACACATGTTCCAAATATTTACGTTAAAAGGAAGGTTCTTACCCAACTGGTAGCAATATTGAAGCTAAAGATATGTAGCTACAAGATGGAATCAGTTTCAAAGATGAAAGATGGATTTCATGACCCTAATTTGCTAAAGACCAAGTTGCAAATCAAACGTCAACTTAACAATGGAGCATACTTCATGGTCAAATGATGAAAAAATACATTGAAACACATGCCAAATTAAAGTCACACAACCAAAATTAACTACCATTTGTGGTAGAAAAATAAAATTAACTCTCCAGGGCTATAAAATTCTTCAAACATGTCACCATTAGTTTGGAAAATATCATAATATTTGATATATGTTTTATTATTTTATTGTTAAATGTCTACATCTTCTGCCCTAATTATTGGTTGCATGCATGCAGGGAGGAGCTTGATGAAGGCATATAGACTCATGCACTATGGCAAAGAATCCATTTTTGTTTCAATTGTACCATTAGAAATATTATTTCTTTTAGTGGCTGATTTGAAAATGAAAATGTAATAAATTATAAAGATCATAGTCACAAGAATAGAAAAGAGAGGATGTAAATATTTTTAAAAGTTTAGTGCTCCTGTGAAATTGTGAAGTATGGTGAAGAACTTACTAGAAATTGGGCCTTAACTTGTTGCAATGATCATATTCATTCCATATTTTACTTTTCATGATTTCACTGCTTACACTTTACCCATTTATGCATAAAGCGTTAGGGAGGACTTGAAGATGAGCTTATATATTGTTAAGAAGAAAATTTTCTATTTTATGAAGATATTAATAAGCTCTTCTAATTTTTATGCAAGAATGAAGCTAAACAAATATTCTTGAGGGTTGAGGGTTGCTACAATATATGAACTCATGCACTTTGGCATTAACCGAATTAGATTTTAGGGTTCCCTGTTTTAGATTGAGGGTTCCCTATTTTAGATTTTATTCTAATGGTTGATTTGAGGATGAGAATGCTATTTCTTTCAGAGATCATAATTATAAGAAGGCATAAAGGATAAATATCAAGGTTGTATAAATCTAATATGTCTTTGAAAATTATGAAGGATAGAAAGGAACTTGCTAGAAATTGTACCTTAGATTGTATTAACACCACCACCTGCTTTTTTTTTCATGATTTCGTTGGTTATGGTTCAACCATTTATATAAAAACATTATTGTGCATTTTAATGTATACTCATGCATTGTGGGAAAGGTTCTTAATAAGGAAACTAATAGGATTTTATAATTGATTATGGAACGTTACAAAAATTTGTGTATGGCTCAAGTTAGCAATTGTAGCTCTTGCTAAAACATTAAGCAGTGCTATAAATTATCAGCAAGGTGGATCAAGTACCATTTGGAAGGCAGAGCTATTGGGAAGGTTATCGATCATAATGATTTACATGTGTATCTTCAAAGCCTAATTCATTCCCTTATTATATTGCAATATTTTTGTTACTGATAAATAACAACAGTCATCCAGGAGTCACTTAGAATATAAATATTTATGTATGTTCAATTGAAAATGAGGGAATTTGAAAAGGCATGAGAGAAGTGAGTAGTCACCCATTCACTTGTATAAATATACCTCATGCCTCATTTGTAAGGGAGGTATTTCCGCATTTGAATGTTATAGCATAGTTGTAGAAATCTAGGCTTTAAGTGCTTTTGTAGTTGATAGGATGATTGATTCTAAGACTACGGTTTATTTTTAGAAATGATATGAATTGCTCTTATTCCGCTATTGGATTTTGAGAGATTTGAAGTCCTTGTGCTTGAATCTATTACCATTTAATGAGAATATTTCACTTATTGCATTGATTTCCATGCAAGTTAAAATAGCACTAGTAATGGTTATCCAATTATTTTGTTGTTTATGCACATGTCTTTACATATTGGGTGTATTTTTATAAACTATTTCATTGCACACAACTTGTGTGTTTTTTGTGAATATATTCTATTCATTTAATGTTAATGTTATTAATTGATTGAAAACTAATTTTCAATTGGTTCTTATCACATTGTTACTTGTGTATGTCTTGGTTAGTCTTAAAATTTTGATTCTTTCTCAAGCCATGCTCTTTCTCATTATTTTGTTGTTATTTTCTTGTATTATGTTTTGCTATCCATCAATGGATAGCTGACCTTGTTGAGAAATCAATGGAAGTAGACTCAGGTTTTTTATTCCTCTTTCTTGATAATTACTTGTGAATTATGTTGGCTTCTTTTACTTCTTTGTTACATTATCTTTCATCAAGAAATTACCAAATTATGTGTGTATGAATATCACAAAACAAGAGACACAATATGTAGGAACTTTGCCAGGGAAAAAACCCTATCTAGGAGAAAACCAAGTCAAAATATCTTCCTTCAATAGTTTTCCTGAGATAATCCTAGACTCTTCACCCTAGACATAGACATCCTCCAACCACCAAGTCAGCCCTTCCTTCCAATAGATTCGATCTAGATCTTTGACCTTGCAGCAACAAAACTTCAATCTATGCAGCAACAACTAATTCGACTTATGCAACACTTCGACCCCAACAAATTCGACCCTCCAGCAACTTTGACCTCCTACACCTTCAACCTACTGCAGCAGCATAATTTCGACCCTACAACACTAACAAATTCAATTCTACAACTGCCTAGTAACTTCGTAGAAAAGAGAGAGAGAGAGAGAGAGAGAGATCCCAAAAACTTTGATCCTTCACCTGTACTTCTTCTTCATGCACTTTTCACTTTTTACGACATTGCTTCTTATGTGTATCAAATTTGTTGAGTGGATGAGAAAATAGATCGAATGACACTTGTATATATAGGCTTGTTTTGGGTTGAATTGTTCCCTTTTAGGATGAATTCATTAGGCAAGGGCCAACTTGGTGTGGAGGTGACAAAATTCATTTTTCTCTCAAAAATAATTATTTTTACATGATTCAAAAGCCCCATAAGGGTCTCATAAAATATACAATGACTCTAATGACTCAATATAAATTCTAGAAGTCCACCATGGGGACTTTGACTAATAAAAAATGACCCAAGCATAAAACACATGCTTTAATAAGTCATTGTAACAATAATAAACAATTTATTTTTCATTCTTTTGATAAGTACATTACATAATGGTTCAAATAAATTTATGAAAACTGAACATAGTTACATTCTTCAATACTCTCTCTTAACTAGGGAGGTATTTATAATGACATATAAAAGTACAGGAAAGATCTCAAAACTTATGAATCATGAATATTTTAGGCACCACAATTCCATGGAATATATTCCTGACCAGGGAAATATATTCAAGGTCCTCCAACAGTTTAGGCAATCACAGTGCCATGGACTAAATTCCTGACCAGGGAAATCTATTCGGGTGGGACTAAGATGGACTTAATTTTTTCATCCTCTCTAGGTACCATCAGGCTTACTTGCTAACCGCCAACCCAGGGATCCAAGTGTGTATCCAAGGTCAGAGCTCTATGACCAACGCCACCCTCCCTAATTTTGGATCTAGACATCAACACATAGTGTCAGCGTTATGTCCTCCCAAGAAATGTGTTTCACGCAAAGCCTCAATAACTCTCTGCCAAAATTTTATCATCATCAAGAAAATTAGCAATATCTACTAAACCAAGCATGTTTTTAAGATATCAAATTTTTTATTAGGAAGACACTTTGTTATTATATCATCTACCTGATCATCGGTCGAGACATACTGTAGCTTCATGATCCCATCTTTCACCAAGTTCCTAATATAGTGTAACTTATTGTTGATATGCTTCTTCATAGCATGAAACATGAGATATTTAGACATCTTGATGCAAATTTAATTGTGACAGTTTACCACAGTAGGACCCAGAGGCTTCTCGAACAAAACTATCAGAAGCGTCTTCAAAAATACAACCTCCTTTCCTACTTCACATGCAGCCACATATTCTACTTCAACACTGGTTAAAGAAATGGGATCTTTCTTTCTACTAATCCATGAGATCATGCAGATCCCAAACTAAAGCATCCACCTGTAGTTCTTCTTCCAATTGTCTCAGTGCCACCCCAATCAAAATCTGTGAATCCAATCAACTTGAATTCCTTGCTAACATACTTTAGGTAGTGATGTATAGTGCCATGAAGATATTTCAATATATGCTTGGCAGTTATCCAATGATCATGACGAGGATCTAACTGAAACTAACTAATAATTTTCATAAAAAAAACATATATCTAGCCCATTTTTTACTAGATACATCAGAGAACCCACCAAATTATGATAGGAGGTAGGATCTACGAGACTTGAGTCAGAGCTTCTCAACTTCTTGAGATTTGTGATCATGAGAGTAGTCATGGGCTTGGAATCCATATTCCTTAATTTCTGCAACAAATTGACTATATACTTTCCTTGCCACAGATATATCTCCCCAAGTTTATGACATACCTCCAGACCTTGGTAAAATTGCATCAGTCCCAGATCCTTCATCTCAAATTTGGATGCTAGCATATTTTTGCATTCTTGTATCCTTCGTTCTAAACTTGTGATGAATAGATCATCCACATATAACAGAATAATGACTATCTCATTATCCATGAATTTTTTGTAGAGATTTGGATCAACAATACTATTCACAAACCCAATTCTTAGAAGGTATGCATCCATTCTTGCATACCATACCCTAGAAGCTTGCTTCAAAACATATAGGGCCTTCTTGAGTCTACAGACGAGTTTATTTTCTATTTATTTCAAAGCCTTAATTTTTCAATGTATACCTCTTCATCAATAGTCCCTTTCAGAAATGTTGTCTTCACATCCATGTGATGGATATTCCATCCCATTGTAGCAGCCAATGAAAAAAAGGATATAATAGTATTATACCTTGCAGTAGGTGCAAAGGTTTCTTCATAATCTATGCCTTCCTTTTGAAAGAAACCCCTTGCAACAAATCTAACTTTGTATTTCTCTAGACTTCCATCAACAACATGCTTGATCTTGTAGATCCATTTACAAGTGACAACCGATTTTACTAGGTCTAGGAATGATTTCCCAAACCCAATTCTTCATAATGGATTGATATTCTTCCTACATTTCCTTTTTCCATGCTTATTAATGAGCAGCTTCTTCAAATGTATATGGTTCAACTTCAATCATCTTTGCCATGTATGCATTGTATCCATAATATATTTTTGGTCTTCTACTTTCTCTAAAGGTTCCTTTCGCAACTCTGTGTCCTTCAACATATTCAAGAGTAGATTTTAACCAATTTTTCCTCTTCCTTGTGTTCAGTATGATCATAGGTTGAATAGGCTCACTTGGTCCTTCTTCTTCTTCTTCATGAATTCTGGTAGGATTATCGTGCTGTACTTCTTCTTCTTCAAATGTTGGTATATCTTCTTCATCGGAATAAATAGGAATATCTGTGTATCTTTTGTAGGAATGATTTTCATAAAATATAAAATCCATGCTTACTTCAATATGTCTTCCTTCCTTGATGTAGATTCTATATTATTTTGAAGAGATACTATAGCCAACAAATATCCCTTTGATGCTTGTAGAATGTAGATTCTTTCGCTTTTCCTTTGGTACATGGATATAGGCAGGACACCCAAAGATTTGAAGATGGTCCACACTTGGATTATTCCCTGTGAATGCTTCCTTAGGTGTCATATTCTCAAGAATTCTATGAGTAATTCTATTTGAATATATACTTCTATAATTTCTGCTTCTCCCCATAGAAATTTTGGTAAGTCTTGATAAAATATCATTGTTCGTGTGCCTTCTTCAATTGTCCTATTCTTTCTTTCGACAACTCCATTTTTTTCGGGATAGTAGGGAACAATGAGATCCCTCTTAATTCTTGCTTCTTTACAAAATGAAATCAATTATTTAAAAGTGTATTACCCACCATTGTCGGATCTCAAAGTATTTATTCTTATTCCAGTTAGGGTTTCCACTTCAAATCTAAACTCCTTGAATTTATCAAAAATTTCACCCTTTATCTTGAGAAGGTAGATCCATATCTTTCTAGAGTGATTATAAATGAATGTTACATAGTAAATATGACCTCCAAGTGATTTATCATACATATGCACACACACATCATAATTAATTAGGTCTAATATTTCTTTAGACCTTGTTTCACTTTTTGAAAATGGTTTTCTTGTATTTTTACCCAAAGCACATCCCTTGCAAACTCCTTCACAGTCTTATTTGATAATGGGGATGACATTAACCAGTTGATTAAGAGAGGGAATGACCTTTTAGTGTAGATGACCATATCTTCTATGCCATAGTTCAATGAACTAAGGCTTGAGGAAATGGTGTTATGACTCTATATAAGCTTCCTTCATGAACTCCAATAACCCTAGCTTTATCGATACTTGAATCTTTTCTCCAATCCAATGTTTGAAATTGGGTTCAATGCTCCCCATGTGTTTTGCGACATGGAATAACTGCCTCTCATGGATCCTAACTCTGGCGATTGTAGTGGAGACTAAATCATACGGGTTTTGGTCTAACGGAAATCGTGATTCCAACAGGTGGTATCAGAGCAACAGGTCTCAAGTTCGAAACTCACCTGGCTCGCATTGGGGGGGAGATTGTTGGACATTGGGTTCAACGCTCCCTGTGTGTTTCGCGACATGGATTAACCACCTCTCATGGATCCTAACTCTAGCGATTGTAGTGGAGACTAAAGCTTGCGGGTTTTGGTCTAACGGAAATCGTGATTCCAACAACCAAAACCTTTCCATAAAAAAAATCTATCCCTTTTATCTTCTAAGTAATAAATTAAAAGAAAATTCTTTTCAAACCTAGAACATACAATATATTGTTGAGATGTAGCTTAGCTCCATTTTCTAGCTTCAAAGATGTTGATCTCAAGCCTTTAACAACATAGATTTGTTTGTCTCCCAAATCCACTACATGAGAATATGGTTCCTTTGATAGAGTGTGAAGTTGTTTACTTTCCCCTGTCACATACCTTCATTCTCCACTATCAATAATCCATGCATTTTCATCACTAAGTGAACCTGTAAGAGTAGCCAATAACCCTTGACTTTTGACCTTGTTGAATAAGTAGTAGAAGATATTCTATATCCATCTTCCTACAATATTGAATCCCATTTTCATATAACTTTTCATATAGGGAGTAGCCATTTCCTTTGAGCCAATAGAGTGATCTCTAATCTTCCTTTCTCTTAGCTTTGATACCGTGTTGAGAAATAAATGCAAGTAGACTTATTTTTTGTATTCCTCTTTCTTAATAATTACTTGTGAATTATGTTGGCTTATTTTACTTTGTTATATTATCTTTCATAAAGAAATTACCAAATTATGTGTGTATGAATATCACAAAACAAGAGACACTAGATGTAGGCACTTTGCCAGGGAAAAATCCTTATCTAGTGGAAAGTCCAGTAAAAATATCTTCCTTCAATATTTTTCCTGAGATAATCCTAGACTCTTAACCCTAGACACAGACTTCCTCCAACCACCAAGTTAACCCTTCCTTCTAGTAGCTTCAATCTATATCTTCGACCTTGCAACATCAAAACTTCGATCTATGCAGCAACAACTACTTCAACTTATGCAACACTTAGACCTATGTAGCACTTTGACCTATGCAGCAGCAACACTTCAACCCCATCAACTTCGACCCTCCTGCAACTTCGACCTATTGTAGCAGCATAATTTCGACCCTAAAACACTAGAAACTTCAATTCTGAAACTTCCCAGTAACTTCACAGAAAAGAGAGAGAGAGAGAGAGAGAGAGAGAGAGAGATCCCAAAAACTTTGATCCTGCACCTTTCCTTCTTCTTCCTACACTTCAAACTTTTTACTACAATGCTTCTTATGTGTATTGAACTTGTTGAGTGGATGAGAAAATAGATCGAACTACACTTGTATATATAGGCTTCTTGTGGGTCGAATTACTCCCTTTTGGGATGAATTCATCAAGAAAGGGCCGACTTGGTGTGAAGGTGACAAAATTCATTTTTGACTCAAAAATAATTCTTTTTACATGATTCAAAATCCCAATAATGGTCTCATAAAATATACAATGACTCTGAGGCCTCAATATAAATCCTAGGAGTCCACAATAGGGACTTTGACTCATAAAATATGACCCAATCATGAGACCCGTGATTTAATAAGTCACTGTAACAATAATGAAAAAAAATATTTTTCATTATTTTGATAATCACATTACATAATGACTCAAATACATTTATGAAGACGGAAGATATTTACATTCTTAAACATACATCCTCCTCATTATTTTAGAATTTTTCACTTGTTCTCACATTCATTTCTCTACTTTTCAAAGCTAAGAGTAATACAAACACACATGATGGTAAACACACCTATCCCAAATGGTGTGAGGTCTAATTGGAATTTCATACTTTGGAGACCCCCTACTATTTTTGGAACATCTAGCACCATAAAAAAAAAAAACCCTAGCAGTTGCTTAGACCATATCAAGGACAATTCAACAAACAACATTTCTTACATTACAATACAACAAGTGTTGAACCTTGGTAAATGTAATTAGAGCAATAACAATGTCATATGTTCCTGTCAAACCTTATTTTACCTTCATAATCATACAAAGATCAGTAATTCACTAGTATTGTACAATATTAACCATTCCATTAGTTGAATTATTCTTATTAAAATACATGTAAGGAATAGAAACCTTGGATTTTTTCTCTTATATTATCAATATATGCAATGGTGTGATGTCCTACTTATCAATCTGTCAAGCTTCAAAAATACTTCTTATGCACAAGTTTAGGTATTCTATCTCCTTAACCTTTTGACCGTACCTTCTAGCTCCTTTCATGGCCATAAGTTATGCTCATCTAAACCACAATATTGGAAATTTTAGACAGAATCAATTAACCTATTATATAATACCAACTAGAGACAAGGTTTACCCATGTAACAGAGATTATTATATGACAGTGATATTGAATAATCATGGTTCCAATGAGATAATGGGTACTTAAATCCCTCAACTCAACAACTTGAAAATGAATACAAAGACTACAAGTGGAATTTAGGCTTGATATTATGAATTGCAATAAAAAATCCCCTTCTCTATATTGAGTTCTTCAATATATATCTTTGATAAAGATAAATATATGATAAAAGTTTTACCTTAACCCTCTAAAACAATATGCCATCTAACTACAACTAATTTATGAATGAATTACCCACTGGTCTACCGCTATGAATATTTTGAACCCCATGTTTATTCATTTTGGGATATCTTAATCATTGGGAAGGTTAACTTCAACTATTTCATTGTCATAATGCATTCAGTTCAATTTTCATCATATACATTGTTATCAACACTCTGAATATAACTTACATACATATATAGAAAGGAACTAGTATCTATGTAGATATTTTATCCATGAAAATTAATATATAACTATATCAATGAGTATAATTCGTAGATATGTAATAGCCTCAGTTTAAAATCTTTTTATCGGCATAAAAACCTTTCAATAAAAATAGGAAATTTTAGGCTCGAAACACCTTTGTGAACTTGAAATTAGAAATAAATAAGCCTTATAGAAAATAGCCTTCAATCAACGAATATATACTCCTACTTTAGGGCTAAAATTAGGCCTCTCGAACCCTAATAACTGTTGAGATTGCAACAAGATGATGAGCTTAGTGGAAAGAAGTCACCTTCACTAAGTGGGCCCGTAGGCTATTTTTTGAGCAAGTCTATTTTTAGACTATGTCTATTTTTAGACATGTCGATCATATTCTATGAGTTGCAGGATGCTATTTGTGGATGGTTGGTCAAGTTGGAAAAATAGATGGACTTCCATTTTTAGACATATTGGGCAGAATTTATTTTTAGATTTCCAGTCTAAAAATAGATATGTCGAATATTATTAGCTCTTAATAATATTTGGACTATAAACATTATCTTATTCTCTTGGAGCACTTCAGTTAAGTGCACAGATGTGGCACAGGAGCTGACAGAAGTAATTACGCTATTCCTGGGGGTTAAGTGGAGCTATTGCATGGATACTTCAATTAGAACTCATGTAACAGAGTTTGGTGGAGTTATTGAGGTAGTTGATGGAGTTGTGTTCAGTTGAATTGTGTTAAACATAGTTGAGCTAGTTGTATCTAGTCTAACTGATTGATACACTAGTGAGAGTGGTGTGAATTAATTATTAATTAATTCACTAATTATTAACTCGTTAATCAACAAAAGAATACATCAGTTAACTACAGTGCATGGATAGTTTCAGTGGAGACTAGTGAAGAGGTAGGTGAAAGAGCAGTGTGACTATCAGTTGTGACTATAGTGTTGCATGATTTGCAACACACAGTGATTGGAGATGCCAATGAGGATTGCGTGAGCAAGGCTGGAAGAATTCGAGTTCATTCAGAGCCATTCTTCAGCAGTGATTGCACAGTAGAGGTAGGCTATCAGGTGGCAGAGATTGGAGCATGTGATTTGCTAGATCGGGCTTGATTAGTGTGTAACAATTGGAGATTGTACTGGGAGCTTTGTGAGGAGCTTTGTATAATGATTGTTACATGATCTCTATGACATATAATATACAGATAGCTGGGGGTTTTCAGCTTTAAGCTTTCCCATAAAATACTGTGTTCATATGTGTGAATGTTTATGGTTTTAATGTGTGCATGCGATTGTTTTTATTTCCGCAATTAATGATCAATGGTAGAAGAGATTTTGTATTGTGCATGAAGTTAAAATAGTGTGTGATCAAGAGAATCTCAGTGTATAACATATCAGTTATCAAATTTCTACAATAACATGAGCCAAAATTCACCCAAGGGACACCACAACAAGTAAAATATATGACCTTAAAGGGGTTTGAACTAGTTGTCATGAAGCACAGGTTCAAGTCTTAGAAGGAGGGTTGTTCAACCACACAATACTTCCTTAGACAAGCTCAGATTAAGGATCAACAAAATTACCTCATAAAATGAATAAATATTTCTTCAGACAGGCTTAAATATGTCTTGAAATTCTCAACAAAATGTGTGTTCAACTCATGGCATAGGTCTGCTTCAAAACAATCTTAAAGAGACTAAATTTTATTCATCAAGGAAGTTGCAAAGATAAAGACTCATACACCAAAACTGAGCCACAAAGGTCTACATCCTTGTCTGAGAATTATGACCATAGAGGAGGTTGAATTTTTCCCTCTAAGCTAGCCAAAACTCCACAGAAGGAAGCCCCAAAGATAGAGGTGAGTTTTCCTTTGATATGCTTCAAACGGTACCACAGAAAGATTTATAATTTCCTTCAAAGGGGTCTGTATATCCACTGATATTTTATTCAGAATAGCTCATAATAGGCCTTAGAATATCAATGAAAAAAACCAAACCCAAAAGATAATAAAATAACCTAGATACGCTTGGCCTACTCTTCATATAAATTTTTCAATATAGGGCCTCAGAAGATCATACAATTTTCTTTGAAAAATCAACATTTAAATTAATTCCCCAAGGTGAATGCAAGCCTTTTTTAATATTAAATGAGAAGCCTTCTAGACAGTTATAACTTATCCCATTAATCCCTAAGCTAACCAACATTTAATTATATTTGAAATTTTAATTTTGAAAATTTGTGAGCCAACAATAAGGCTGACTTGACCTCCAATTTCTTTATAATTAATAACATTCTTCGTAATCTGATTTGGTCTGAGATGGATCTCATTTGGAGGGTTGATAATCCCATCATGATATAATCAAATATATTTAGAATAAATATCAATATTTAGTTAATCAACAAGCTACTTGTAGCATCTCCTTTTGGGACTTCTTGACCACAGAATGGGCTCCAACTTCAAGAAGCCATATCTCCTTAACCGAGATGGCCCACATGGCATGCAACCTACCGATGGAAATGGAATGATGAGGAATACACAATGGAGATGGTTATGTGATAAAATTTAGTGTACTTAATCCTAAAATTTTTCAACAAGTGTTGGTAAATATGATCAAGCATTTTGGTTTCTAGGACATCATATCCATTGATGGTTCCAATCAATGCAATCTACAAACATATAGTAAAAGAATTCAAGGATCAATGGTGCCACAAATTTCAATACCATTCAACAATATCCCCACTTTTCATTAATGGAAAGACACATTAATCTGAATTGGATCATTATATTGTTTTTCCTCCATCTCGATGCATTTGGAGTGGAAAAAGTGGAGGAATCAGCTTGTGGGACCATTTTTACTGGCAGGACCCAGTTTGGCGAAACAAGGTTTGAAACCTTCCAGGAGTGTTTCCACTTTAGCATTGCACCTTCTCATGCTATTCTACACTTAGATATATGTTATTCCAACGACACAAGAAGTACGTCAATAAGAGTTTGTATGCAAAATATATGCCACTCAAAAGTTGACCTTCCTGTTTTCACACCAATAGTTCGGGAGGATGTCGCATCAACCCCCATTACTCATGGAAAATGGGCTAGCCACTTGTTTTTGATGTAAAATACTCTAGAATATTCTATATTGTAACTCTATTTAATAGTTGATGTAGTCAAAATTAAGCATTAGTAGGCTATCAAGTTGTGTTATAACCGGGCCAGGTAGGAAGAGGCATTCCATTATTTCAGAAGAATTTTATTCCATAGATGAGAAAATATAGACATGAGAGATAGGAGGTAGAGCACACATAGAGTGTTAGAGAATCACAAAGGTAGAAATATCCTCTTGTTCTTGATTATTTACATGTCATCCTCTTTAGTTCTTATTATGTTCTTCTTATCTTCCTTCTTCTTAGTTTATCAAGAAAAATATCTAAGCAAATACACATAGATCAAGGACACCAGATGTAGGCTAGAAGCCAGGGGAAAACCCCACTCTTAAGGAAAACCCAATCAATAATTCTTCCTTAAATAGTGATTCTTGATACTCTAGACCTTGACCAGGACTTCCTCCACACCAAGTCAGCATTTCTTGTGATCCTTTTTGAATTTGGCAGTAGCAGCAACATTAGTATCACTATGATGACCTTTCTTCTTGAGACCTCGATATTGAGGTAGAGACTTCTATATTGCTTCAAAGACTTCGATTTAGGTCCAATACAACTTCTTTAACCAGCAACATTCAACATGTTAGCCACCTATAAAAATTTGTTATATCAAATGGTGGCTAAATCTTTTCTAGCCTTCAAGAAAAAATTAATTTCCAAATTGTGAGTTCTTGAAGTCTTATGATGTCCTTTATCCTTGGTATTAATCTTCACTGCTCTTTCACTTAAATCCCTCAAGGACCTTACTATTTACCAAAAGAAAAACTGTTCACGAGGCTCCATTTTCCATCATTTCATTTCTCCATTTTCACCAATTTTCCCTTTCACAAATCCTTCTAAACCTTCATATTAACCTCCAAAAACATCAAAACCCTCTTAAAACCTTATATTTCCCCTTATTTGGTTTTTAAAACCCTTCCTTTACCTTTCGGAACCCCCATTTGGCCTTAAAAATCCCTATTTTTGGCTTAATAAAAGTCTTTTGCATTACAAATTATTAAGCCCTCGAGGGCTTATATCTTTAAAACCCTTACCCTCATATGGCTGAAGCCCCGCAATCGGGCGCTTAAACAACTAGCCTTCGTACCAAAACCCCTTTCCCCTTCTATTTTCCCATTCTTCGACGTTAAGGTTCAAAATGAATATGGACCGTTGATCTTTGTGGATCAACGACCATCGAGTCACCTTTCCTTCTCCTCATTTCATTTGTCGTCCCTTTTCCCTTTCAAAACTCCACCCCTTTATTAAATCCTGACCGTTCGTTTTGGAGATCCTACGATTGGGACTAAACCCGATAAACCCAACTTTCCATTTAACCCATTCACCCCACGACAAAAATGCTAACACAATTGTGGCCCCACTACATTCCTCGTCCGCGCATCTTATCCCCTATCGCGTGCTATCCGCACCATCTGATCTACTGCCAATGATCCGATGAACCAAAATCCATATTGCAAAATCCTACTGCTCAAGGTTTAATGTTTCAAAATTTTGTGAAATGGGCGGTATTGAAAATCCATGTGTCAATCGATGAATCGTATCGCACTCCAAACGCAAAATACCTCCTACCCCCCAAATGTCATGCGAAAACCGCTATCGGTTTTCCGAAACCACCCTTCTCCAAATTCGCGCCAAATTCAAAAATGAACCTGGTTAGCTGTTTTTGCCAGGATTTCTTCCTTCGCCGCTGCATTTCATCCATCCTCAAGCATTCCCACCGCCTCCATTTAAACTCTGAACGCAGTTAATCCATATCCGCAGGGTTTCTTAACGATTTGTTGTGTTTTTTGCAGGGTCTAATGGTGGCTATTATGAGAAATTCCACAGTCACAGTCAGGTGACATTTTCGGCCCAGAGTGACGATTCTGTGGCTTTTATCAAAGAAGAAAGGGAACTGCGGGTTTGAAATCCAAGTTTAAATCAATTGGATCACGATCCACGGTTTGAAATAAACCCTCCAATAACAGGAAGCCACCTGTATAAACAAAACAAAAAAAGTGTATCAGAGTGAAGAAATTAACGATAAAGGGATTTATGCCTAAGCCTGAAGATCATGGTTTTTAATCCACAGGTTAGAGAGATTAAGACAGTGTCAAAGAATGAAGACTCGAAGATGAAGATCAAGGCTTAATTAAGCCTAAACATAGATTAAAGGATAAATCATTGTGTTTATAAAAACAGAGAGATATATCGGTCGAAGGAAGCCTCCACTGCCACATCAGAGGCTAAAATATCCTTTCAGCTACCAAAAGTGCCACCTACAGCTTTCATAAATTAAAACAAGGCATAGTTATTTCCTAGTTAGTGATATTTTGTTTAAAGACAGCTAAAGTTATTGCCAACCTGCCTAAAGAGTTTTAAATTCAATGAAATCTGCCAAGTAGCTAAATATTTAATGAAAACCAATTAATACAGAGAAAATACCAGAAATATTCTCTATTGAAACCCTTAAAGACAGAGAAGCATTAAAACTTGCATTAATTAACAAATTATTCCTCCTTTCATTCCACCTTCTCTTTCTTCTATAAATACTTCTGAAGAAGATGGAATGTTGTTGGTTGTTGGAGTTTTGATGTAATAGTTGCTACGAATCATTGTTGAATGTAAATAAGTTCTGAAGCTTTGAAGCTCTGTTAAGTTATTGAAGAAGATAGGCTGAGAAGAGAAGTTTGATGTTGCAATGAAACATTGGACATGTAGTTTGTAACTGGATTGACAATCAAAATACAAGCTGATTCTTGGGATCCTGGTCTATATCATTGGTGAAGTACCTCTTACTGTTATTTTTTTACTTTCATGTATGCCATTTTGTTCACTTTTCTCCGATAAAGTGTAGTAAGCATAGAGCTAGGATTTACTGTTAAAAGTACCCTACTCTCACTGATAAGATTTATCTATATGTTTTCTGCTAATTGTGATATTTGGGAATGACTTAAATTAAGTGTAAACATTATCAAGGAATGTTGGTTAGTCCATGTCTTGAAGTGAAAAACTTGAAAGGAAGTTCTTGAATGATATTTTCATTACATGCTAAGTAGAGTTAAACTAGAAAATTTTATGGTTAGCCCTGTCTTCTAGTTCTTTCTCCAAAATTTGTTTGAAAGTTTCCCTAAGAGTATGCTAAAAGCAGGCCATGATTTTAATGCATCTGACCTGATCTTAAGTTGCACTTTGTTTTCTTATCTGTTTTCATCCCTTCTGAAATTATTCTAGTGAGATTACTAGATTGTTGTCTGATAAGTTAGCTTTAATACAAACTTGTCCAAAGAAGTCTATGGTTAGCCCTGTCCTTTGGTTGGTTTCAAACAGTTGCTTAAAATTTTTTTTCTTGTGTGGTAAGTTGATAAATCCTTGTTGAAATTATTGGCTTTTTCCACTTTCTCAACACTTTTAATGTTCCATTCCACCATTTAATCTAAAGGATCTTTTGATATAGATGACTTGCCCCTTGGACCATTCTTGAAATTGTTGCACAATTAAACCCTTTTGTGACTCCATTTCCCAATGGTTTAAAGCTACTTCATACTAATCCTATCTGTTGAACACTTCTCAATACACTTGCATCTTCACCCTTCGGAACTCCTTCATTTTGTGATATTCCATCCAATTAAAGATCATACCTAACCAAACAAACAAACAAAAACCCTTGTTCTTAATAACTAGCCTAATATCATACTAAAAAAAAAAAAAACCTTAAAAGATAAATCAATCTTTGCACTTATAGAGAGATCCCTCTCTGAATTCAGGAGGGCTAGATCCTAGAATCCCAAAGTGGTTCAAATGTAGGCTCTATAGCATTTAGTCTTGCCACTCTACTAAACTACAGAACCCTAACATTTCTGGCGACCATACTGGGGAATTTCTGAAGTAATAGATAACTTCACAACTCAGATAAATCCCATTTTTAACAGATGAACCAAGTGTCCACCTAGAGTGGTTTTTTGTTGATGGTGAACAACATTCAAACCCTGAAATCAAGTAAAAACTCTTCACTTGGTGACTCCACTGAAGATCAGTAGGCCTACTGATTTTCCTTGGTTTTCCAAAGACTACACTGGGAAACCATTTATCATTACATCATTTAAAACTCAGTGAAGAGGACTTTGAGGATTAAAGTTTTCTTGCTAAAGATCAGTTAGCCTACTAAAGATTGTCATATTTGGTTAAAATTTTCTTGTTATTGGGTCTGAAAACATAACATAGTGGCTTCTAGAAGAGTTCATAATAGAGCCTATCCTGACCCAAACCCTCCTGAGATAGTTGATAATCCTGAAAGAATACTTAGGAAATCTCCTATGGCTCAACCTTCAACTGTTGTTAGGCCACTCCATAGAGCTGATTTTGTTCCTGAAAACCTTACAGCTCTACAAGATTCACAATTTGACTTAAGAAGCCCATTCAGAACTAGGTCACTTGATGATATAGATCAGATAGATTTTGAGTCTCCACCTTCATCCCAAGATAGAGGTGAACATCCTGGTCGCAGAGAAACTACCCCACCTGATTTACATTTCCTACATAATTTTGGTTTCTTTCATCCTAGATTTGCTCAACAGCCTCTTGTTGGTCCATCCACTTCTGTTATCCATACACCCACTGTTCAAACCACCCCATTTCACCAAACCCCTATTATTTTACATCCTCTTCCTGTAAACCCCCCATTTTTCCCACAACCTCCTATCATGGCAACATGGTATGCCCCTCTAGTCCTTCCTTTACCTTTAGTCAATCTTCCATAGGACTATCAGTCCAAGATACCAGTATATGATGCCAGTGGTGCTACTACTGCTTCACAACATGTGGACAAGATGAATGACTATTTTGACAGAAATGAGATTGATGATGAAACTGTCAAACTAAGATTATTTGCTCAAAGTCTAGGGGGAGAAGCAAGAAAATGGTTCAAAAGCTTAACCCCTAATAGTATTAATGACCTCCAATCTCTCCATCAATCATTCCTAAACAAATGGGAAGTTAGAAAGAACCCTCTCCAAATACTTTCAGACTACAACAACCTCAAAAGAAACACTAGGGAAAGTGTTCAAAATTATTGCACTAGGTTCAATAGTGTTTATAATGCACTACCCCCAGAATTGAAACCTCCACAAGGCTCAGCTTTGGCCAAATTTCCTGAAGGATTTGATCCTGAAATGGCATATCAGCTAAGATAAAGAGATCCCTTAACCTTGGAAGACATGCAAAAAGGAGCTCTTGCTGTGGAAGTAAATCTGATTGAGAAAAGAGCGAGGATGAGGAATGAAAAGAAAGTATCATTTAGGGAGGAATCTACACCCTCCACATCTAGCTCAAAAATGGAAAGGATGATGGAATAAATGATGAAGAAGATGAGCATACTTGAGAGAGCACAATCTAGAGAAAACCAATCAGCTCCCCAAAACAGAAATCAGTCTCAAAATCAAAATTAGAACTTTAGGAGAAACCAACCTCAAAACAGACAAAGAGAGGATGATATACAGATCAGACCTCCTTTCCAAGAAAACTATGTAAGTGAGGTTGAAGAAACAATTGAACAAACATAGGAAGATAACATAAACATGTTCGGAGTAGGTAGTGACCACTTTGATGTTCCTATTAATATAAAACAAGGTCTATACACACCCTATGATGATGAAAGAACAGAGGATGAACATTATTATCAAAAGCTGGAAAATGTCATCATAGAGACCCCAAAAGAATATGACCTTAGGAGTAAAAAGAATCAGGAAGCTCCCAAGAACAAAACCTCTGAAAATTCTACAAAAAACAGCCCTGTGATCAAACCCAAAAACATTAAATAAAAGGACAAAAAAGTGGTTGTAAATTCTGATCAAAACAAAGAGAAAGGGACTCAAATTAATGAAAAACAAAGTGCAGACCTTAGCAGCATTAGTACTTCAGCTAGTGCTCCTATTAAAAAAAATTTGACCAATGTAAATAGAGGAAATCAACAAACAGATTTTGCTGATAAAGTGGTGATTAATAAGGTTGAAAAAAACATTGTAAAAAATCAGTTGCCTTTTAGTTTGGAACAGGAAATTTCCAAGATTAAAATCTTTGTTCCCCTCACTGAATTAGTCACCCAAGATGTCTATAGATCATAAATTTTGAAATCTTTCAACATAGGAGAAAATAATGACACTGTCAACCTCAATGATGACCAACCAGAGCTCTTATTTGGTCCTAAGATGAAGGAAGATACCAAGAAGGGCCAGTTCCTCCATTTTATGTTAGTTTGAAAATTCATGACAAAATTTTACACAATGTTATGCATGACTCAGGGGCCTCTCGCAACTTAATGCCCAAAGCAGTAATGGAGATTCTAGGCCTTGAAATCACCAGACCATACAAAGATCTATATTCCTTTGACTCTAGTAGAGTGAAATGTTTAGGTTTGATCAAAGACCTTTGTGTAAACTTAGCTCAAATTCCATCCAAGTGTTTAGTGATGGATATCGTAGTAGCTAAGTACCCCCCAAATATGGTATGCTATTATCAAGATCATGGGGAGATAAGTTACAAGGAACAATGCAAATGGATATGACATATGCTACCATCCATGTTTTTAATCAAACTAGAAGACTTTATAGGGAATCTCACATGCAATACATGGTTAGTGGCCAAGAGAGACTGGAAAACTCTCCTCTTTATTCTGTGCATACAGGCCTTGACTCATTTATTCTCTTCAATAATGAAAAATCTAATGAGAATGGAACCTTAACTAACTTAGTGGCCACCCCTCGATGTAACATCGTGGAAAACACAGAAAAGGATAAAGACAAGACAAAAGTATCAAGACAGTTTTCCAAATCAGAAAATTACAGCAAACTAATCACAGGTCTAGGGCTACAAAATAGTCATCCATTGGTTGTCAACATTGAAATTCAAGAGAAGAGTCCTCAACATAATGAAGAACATGAGGAATTAAACCAAACTCAATATAGTATTGGGTTACAAGAACAATCTAAAAGTACACAAGATAAAGAGGAGAGTAGTCAAACTAGTAAATCTAAAACTAGTCCTCTTTGGAGTATGAGTTTTGATGGTTCTCACAGTAAGAATAGTGCAGGTGCAGGAGTGTGGCTTCAAAATACAATGAAAAATCATGCTGAAGGACACTCATACAAATTGAACTTTCAATGCACTAATAACATAGCTGAATATGAGGCACTCCTTCTAGGTTTGCATTTATTGAAAAAATTAGGATCCAGAAGGATAATTGTTCATGGAGATTTTGAACTAAAAATTAGGCAAATTAATGGGGAATACACTGCAAAACATCCCAGATTGAGAGCCTATCGGAATGATAACCTGGATTTACTCAAAACATTTGATGAGTATGAACTTACATTTTTCCCCAGAAACCAAAATATGCTGGCCAATGCACTAGCCATTTCCGCTAGTACTTGCAAAAGGCCTTGTGAAAGCAAACAACACACAATTCAAGAGAAATAAAGACCCGCTGTCCTAGACAATGAAAAATACTGGCAAGTGTTTGAGGGAGATAAACAAATAGAAGACTTCCTACAGTCCAAAAATGGATTTGAGCTGCCAAGTTCAGATTCAGAGTATGACAAAGACTGTATTATTGAATAAAACCCACTTGATAAAGAATTAAAGTCTCCAGAGATTGCTGATATAAATCTATTATCTAATAAACTCAAACATACCACAGAAATTAGTGCAGATTTAGAAAAAGAAGACTTAGAAATGCTACAATCTAACACCCAAAGTTTGCCAAAAGGACTGGTCCCATTAGAAGAATTGTTTGATTTCAATGGTGTTGCCAAAAAACCAAAATTTGAACCTGTTGAAACTAAAGTAGAAGAATGCAACATAGGCAGTGAAAAAAAACCAAAAATGATTAAATTATCTAAAACATTGCTAGCTCACATCAAACTGAAATATATTGAGCTATTAAAAGAGTTTTCTGATGTATTTGCATGGAGTTATGAGGATCTAAAATCATATGACACGGATATAATTCAGCATAAGATACCCCTCAAAGAAAATCAGAAGCCCTATAGACAAAAATTGCACAGAATAAACCCTGTTCAATTACCCCTGGTTGAGAAAAAAATTAAGAAAATGTATAATGCTGGAATTATAGTTCCCGTTAGATATTCAGATTGGGTATCTAATCTTGTGTTAGTTAGGAAGAAAACAGGGGAAATAAGGCTTTGTATTGATTTTAGGAACTTAAACAGAGCCTCATTAAAGGACAACTACCCTTTACCCAATATGGATCACATTTACAAAAGGTAGTTGGTTCTAGAAGAATTTCTTTGCTAGATGGCTTCTCAGGTTACAATCAAATATTAGTACATCCTGATGATCAACTCAAAACAGCCTTTACTACACCTTAGGGTACTTTCATGTATGTGAAAATGCCTTTTGGTTTAATGAATGTTGGTGCTACATTTCAGAGAGCCATGGATATTGCATTCTCAGAAGAATTAGGCTTCTTCATCATTATTTACCTTGATGACATCATTGTTTTTTCCAAAACAAATGAAGAACACCTAGAACACTTGAGAAAAGTCTTTGAGAAATGCAGAAAATGTGGGTTATCTTTAAATCCAAAGAAAACAATGTTTGGTCTCCAAGAAGGAAAACTACTTGGACACATCATATCAGAAGAAGGAATAAAAATAGACCCAAAGAGGATTGATGGTATATTGCAAATCAATCATCCTAGAAACATCAAGGAACTTCAATCTTTCATTGGGAAGATTAATTTCTTGAGAAGTTTCATACCCAATATAGCTGAACTCCTTAGAAATATGAACAATATGCTTAAAATAGAATAAGGAGTTAAATGGACCTTAGAAGCAAAGAAATCATTTGAACTGGTAAAACAAGCATTAACCAAAACACCAGTTCTCATTAGTCCTGATTTTACAAAGGATTTCTTCATTTTTTCATTTGCATCAGAACACACAGTAGATGTTGTCCTATTACAAAAAAACTTGAAGGGACAAAAGCAGCCAATTTCATTATTTAGTAAGGCATTAAGAGATGCACCTCTAAAGTACAATATCATGGAAAAAAAAAGCCTTTGCCTTAGTCAAAGCCTTAAAGGACTTCAGAGTTTACATTTTACATTCTCACATAATTGCATTTGTGTCAAATTCAGTTGTAAAAGACATTTTAACCTAGGATCCAGATGGAAAAAGAGGAAAGTGGATTGTTGTGATACTTGAATATGATTTAGAAATCAAGCCCACTAAACTCATAAAAGGCCAAGGACTAGCAAGATTAATGGCTAAGTCAAATTTTGAAGCTCTTGATATAAACATGTTAGATGCATTAGATGAACAAGAGGAATTGTCAACTCCCATTATTGAAGATCATTTTCTGTTTTCATCTTGGTATGTTGATATTTTATATGTTTTGCTCAATTTGAATACACCTCCTGGTTTGTCTAAAACGAAGGCAAGGTTTTTAAAGTTGAAAGTTGTTAATTACTGCATTTTGGATAAATGTCTATATTGGAAAAATACTAGTGGATTATTTCTTAAATGTTTGCCTGAGAATGATGCAGATAAGATCAAGCTTGAATTACATGAAGGAGAATGTGGAGGCCACCTCTATTGGAAGAAAACTTCCAATAAAATCCTTAGAGCCGGTTACTATTGGCCCACCCTCTTTCAAGATGTCCACAAAATGATTATTGCCTGTCACAAATGCCAACTCTTTGAGGGCAAAAGAAAACTACTTCCCTTACCCTTGCATCCAATCACTGTTGAAGCTCCTTTTTAGCAGTGGGGTCTAGACTTCATTGGGGAAATCCATCCAGCCTCATCTGCCTGACATAGATGGATCCTCACTGCAACAGACTATTTTACCAAATGGATAGAAGCCATTCCTTCTAGGCAAGCCATTGACTCTGTCATCATAAAATTCCTTGAAAATCATATCCTATCTAAATTTGGTTGTCCTAGGAATATTATCACTGACAATGCTGCTGCATTTGGATCCAAAAATATGGTTGAATTCTGTCATAAATATCAGATTACATTGGGCCATTCTACTACTTATTACCCTCAAGGTAATGGGTTGGCAGAATCCTCAAACAAAAGTTTGGTGAATATAATCAAAAAGTTGTTGGAAGACAATAAGAAATCGTGGCACACAAAGCTAATACATGCACTATGGGCAAACATATTAACACTTAAGAAATCAATTGGAATGTCTCCCTACCAGCTAGTTTATGGAGCAGATGCAATTTTTCCAACCAATCTAGGAGTGCCAGTCATAAAGCTGATCCAAGAAGTACAGTCTGAGGATGATGATATGACAAAAAGAATCAATCAGACTATACAACTTCAACAAACCAGGGAGGAATTCTACAACAGAGCACTACACAAGCAAGAAAACATCAAGAAGTTGTTTGATAAAAGGACAAAGGCCAGTGATTTCAGCATTGGTGATAAAGTTTTGAAGTGGGATTCCAAGATAGAAGATAAGGGAAAACATGGAAAATTTGATAACTTATGGCTAGGCCCTTATCTCATTCATTCTACTGCTGCTAACAATGCTTATTTCTTGCAAGAAATGGATGCAACTGAACTTTTTGGAGGTCCTGTCAATGGCAAGATGCTCAAACATTATTTTTCTTAACTATACCAGTTTAAAGATTTTTCATTTTCCCTCATTGTAAATATCATATATATCACTGTTTTCAAAGTTAGGAAAAGAAAAATACAAAAACAATAAAAATAGAAAAGAGGGAAGAATGAAAACAAGAAAGGTACAGCCCCATACCAAAAAAGAGAAATAAATCTGAAAGTGTGCAAGCTTAAATGCCACTACCACAAGAAACACGTTCTATTCAATCATACAGTAAAATCATGATTGGATAAGTTTAAATTTACTACTGATAGGTTAGTGAATCAGATTTTCCAAACAGCTCAATATTGGCTTATCATTAAGGTAGATTAGGATAGAAAAATAAAGGTTCAGACAAGCTCAAATCTTGAACCTATGAGATTGATGAAGAACTGGTTCTAAAAAACTCAAAACTTGAACCAAAAAAGAAAGAGGAAGCAGCTCAAACAAGACTAAAACCAGAGCTGAAGAAATAATGAAGGATGTTTTTAAACTTTCAAATCTTAAGCCTTCATTGTTTTGTTTTAAATTTTCTGCAAATTTTAGTCTATGAGCAGCTTGTTTTTATGCCATAGGCCACATCAAGTCAGACTACTTAATCCTGGCTTGGTTGCCTTTAAATTTCTATTTTAGAAAATAGAGAATGAAGTCTGTCAGAGAGTCTAATCCTGACAGATAGTAGTTAGGTAGAGAAACTTATGATTTCAACTGCTTAATCTGAACTAATGGAGAAATAAGAGTAGACTTAGATTAGTTTTATGTTTTCAATAAAATAATAAAATAGTTGATGAAAAGTTTTGCAAGTCCAAGTGCACCTTCTGAAGAAAAAATGTTAGGAAGTAGGATGTGTAGGTAGATGTTTGGGAAATACTTTTCTGTTGATATATCAAGTTCTGAGTCATTTTTGTTAGCAGCTGATAAAAAATATTATCAAAGTGCAAGGAACTGATCAGCTTCTAGAGAAAATTGTCTGAAGTTATTGACACCTTCAAGAAGATGCCATCCCCACGTGGAGCCACTGTTAGCCACCTATAAAAATTTGTTATATCAAATGGTGGCTAAATATTTTCTAGCCTTCAAGAAACAATTCAATTCCAAATTGTGAGCTCTTGAAGTCTTATGATGTCCTTTATCCTTGGTATTAATCTTCACTGTTGTTTCACTTAAAGCCCTCAAGGACCTTGCTGTTTACCAAAAGAAAAACTGTTCACGAGGCTCCATTTTCCATCATTTCATTTCTCCATTTTCACCCATTTTCCCTTTCACAAATCCTTCTAAACCTTCATTTAACCTCCAAAAACATTGAAACCCTCTTAAAACCTTATATTTCCCCTTATTTGGTTTTAAAAACCCTTCCTTTACCTTTCGGAACACCCATTTGGCCTTAAAAATCCTTGTTTTTGGCTTAATAAAAGTCTTTTGCATTATAAATTATTAATCCCCCGAGGGTTTATATCTTTAAAACCCTTACCCTCATATGGCCTAAGCCCTGCAATCGAGGGCTTAAACACACTAGCCTTCATACCAAAACCCCTTTCCCCTTATATTTTCCCATTCCCCGATGTTAAGGTTCAAAATGAATATGGATCGTTGATCTCTGCGGATAAATGGCCATCGGGTCACCTTTCCTTCTGCTCATTTCATCTGTCGTCCCTTTTCCCTTTCAAAACTCCACCCCTTTATTAAATCTTGACCATTCGTTTCGGAGATCCTACGATCGGGACTTAACCCGATAAACCCAAATTTCCATTTAACTCGTTCGCCCTGCGACAAAAATGCTGACGCAACTATGGCCCCACTAAATTCCTCATCTACGCATCTTATCCCCTGTCGCGTGCTATCTGCACCATCCGATCTACCGCCAATGATTCAACGAACCAAAATCCATATCGCAAAATCCTAGTGCTCGAGGTTTAATGTTTCAAAATTTTGCAAAATGGGCAGTATTTAAAATCCACGTGTCAATCACTGAATCGTATCGCACTCCAAACGCAAAATACCGCCTACCCCCCAAATGCCATGCGAAAATCGCTGCCAGTTTTCTGAAACCACCCTTCTCCAAATTTGCGCCAAATTCAAAAATGAACCCGGTTAGCTATTTTTGCTAGGATTTCTTATTCCTCCACTGCATTTCATCCATGACTTGCCTCTTGGACCATTCTTGAAATTGTTGCACAATTAAACCCTTTTGTGACTCCATTGCCCAATGGTTTAAAGCTACTTCATACTAATCCTATCTGTTGAACACTTCTCAATATACTTGCATCTTCACCCTTCGGAACTCCTTCATTTTGTGATATTCCATCCAATTAAAGATCATACCTGACCAACCAGACAAACAAAAACCTTTTTTCTTAATAACTAGCCTTATATCATACTAAAAAAAAAACTTAAAAGATAAATCAATCTTTGCACTTATAGAGAGATCCCTCTCTGGATTCAGGAGGGCTAGATCCTAGAATCCCAAAGTGGTTCAAATGTAGGCTCTGCAGCGTTTAGTCTTGCCACTCTACTAAACTACGGAACCCTAACACAACAAAACAAACTTTGACTTCCCCCTCTCTTGATAACAACACCTTGGCAACAATTGTTGCTGTGAAACTTTGATAACTTTGATCTCCCAAACTATAGCTTGAAATGCATAGAGAGTAGCACCAAAATTAAGATTTTCTTCAATTCCTTAAGTATGCCCAAAACCGAACCTAGAAAGTCCTTCCCCTTCAATTCGCAATTTTCTCTTCTTGTAGCTTCGAGATCGAATTTTTGTGTTGCAGTGAGATGGTTCCTATTGAGTTCGATTCCACTATATATATAGGCTTGAGGTGAGCTCAAATTCTTGGGCTTGAGGTCGACTTGATCACCTTAAGGCCTCCTTGGTGTGGAGGCTTCATAAATCATATTTTACTCAATACTTGACCTATTTGCATGATTAAAAAGCCCAATATAGATCAATTTAAATCTGCGATAATCCTATAGACTCGGAATAAAACCTAGAAGTCCACAATAGGTACTTTGACCTAAAATAAATATGACCCAAGCATGAAACCCATTCTTTAATAAATCATTTAATAATAATATAAAATTATTTTCTTTATTCTTTTGACAAGTACAATTTATGAAGAATGAACCTAGTTACATTCTTCAACACTACCTCTTAACTAGGGAGGTGATCCAGGTGGCTCCAGACACACTCAGAGGTCAAAGAGGGCTTACAATAGCTAAAAATTCCAAGTGGCATATTTATCTTTAACTAGGACCAAATCGAAGTGCTTGTGGCCCTTTTTCAAATGGTGTGAATGACATTCCAATACGAGCTCGTATGAAGGAGAGAGAGTTGGTCAAATTTTTTGTCAAACTTGGGCAGTGGGCCAGGTTTAAGGGTCCTACAATTTGACCAACACTGGGGCATGAAACCTAGCTCTCGAGAGTGGGTGAAATTTTTTCCTCTTTAATTTCTCTAATGACCCCTAGTTTCGGCCAAATGACAAAAAATGTTATATTCAATATTAAATAATAATTATTATTATTATTATAATATAAAGGGTGGCGGGCCACCACCCCCGCCACCCCACGGCACCCCGCATAACCATATATATCAACATACATATAATGTTAAAAAAAATGTGTGGGGTGGGAGGGCCACCCCGGTGGAACCAAAGCCACATAAATATATATAACCCACCACTTGAAATCCTAAAGGTCAGTACCATGGGTGGGCCCGGCCCAACCCCGGTGGAACCAACGCCACATAAATATATATAACCCATCACTTGAAATCTTGAAGGTCGGTACAATGGGCGGGCCACCAAACCATGCGGAAGCACCCGAATGGAGAGTGATTGATGGGGGTCGAACCCACCCAGCCCACATGAGCTGGCCCCCAAACGAGTAATTCCATATTTCAAACAACACAAAATAAATCGTTCATAAATATGCCAACGGTTATATATCCTCATATTCATTACAATTATTATTCCAAAATACTTAACCAAACACCATAAATAAAAAAATATTACGCTATGTGTGGTGTTGGAGGTTTGAACCCCCAAAAACTCCCACCATAAATGACTTTGCCACCAACATTCCAAATGGCCTCACGTTGAAATCTTCATTGTCGCCTTACACTTAAGGCCTCAAACTTTCATTTTCACGGGCGAGTAGTGGATCAGAAACAAATTTTAGGATTTGATCAGTGGAACCATGAAATAGTGGCCGAGGTAGAATCACGCTCTAGGCGGAACCTTGCCCAGAGGTAGGAGGGGAACCCTGAACTTGGAGAATTTTCCTAGGAGGTAGATTTTTCTAGTGTCAGAATGTTATCAAATTTATAGTCATTTTTCACAGAATTTCGCTGGGAGTGCAATGGTGAGGTCAGATTCTCCATCTAAGAAGCATAATTATAGGCACCCTACAATGAGGAATCTTTGAAGAATTTTGAGGAATCTAAAATATTCTCGAAGGCCGAGATTTTGACGGTGTTAGAATTGGACAAGTTGGTAGTCGATTTTACACTACTCGTCGCCATAAATTTAGTGTTGCAATTAGTTTCAGAAGCTAAGCCTTTAATTTTTCATCCATATTTGGAAGTGGAGGTACATGATGCAGTCATGTTATGTTTCCTTTTATTATTGCTAAGATGATGTATTATTCGTGAGATCCATGATTGACACTATGTTGAGGGATGATTTTTATCACATTATTGTGAGATTGTGATGTTTGTTCCCATACTATTATGATATTATATTAGCTTGTCATGTTGAAGGAAGCCAATTTTGAGTGAGAGTTCCTGTAGGGAGAACGTCTCATGGAGAGACAAGCCACTATGGCTGAGGGTGTATGTCATTTTTTATGACAAATAATATTCCATGTACATCATCATCATTTATACCATTATAAGAAGAGGCCTCCACTATCTTAACATCGGGCCTAAAGACATAACCCACACTTGGTGAACTCCCTTATTAAATGTGTCATGTTTTTGATTTGTTGATCATCGGTATGTTTCCTCTTGTTTAATAATGCACATGTATTATCTTATGCTCTTTTAAATGCAATTTATTAACATCATAGAAGTAAAAGATCTTGGATAATTCTAGTAGCTGACGGACCCGGATCAGAAGGTATTCATAACTAAATAGTACAAGGTAGATCTCAACTATATGAACTATGAATAATATTTAGACACTTAAATTTCATGGACTAGATTCCTGACCAGGGAACTCTATCCATTGGTCATTCAACAATTTAGGCACATTAATGCCATGGACTAGATTCATGGCCAAGGAAATCTATCCAAGTGGTACTGAGATGGACTAAAGCTTTTAGCCTCTATAGGTGCCATCAAGATTACTTACTAACCATCAAACCAGGGAACTAGGTGCACATCCACCCGATGCCACCCTCTCAACCAGACATCAACACAAAGTGTCGACCCAATGTCTTTCCAGGAAATGCTTCACTCACAAAGCCTCAACACATCTTGATCCAACAAATCAATAACAACCAATATCTCCCAATAAAAATGATTGGTAACCAGCATGCTATCAAATCCTTCAAGAGATTCGCCTGTGTAAACAAAAACCCCAACCATAAATAATTTCAAATATATAATCAAAACAAATTTTAGGGTTTTGAAGTTACCCTTCAACTAATTCCAATAAGACTATCAATAGAATATTTTAGGAGAAGATTCCTCTTCCTAATTTACATGTGGAAACATATATTTTCGTAATATATTCTCCAACCATGACTGTGATTCTTACTCATGGTCTTCACTAAGACTTATAGTTGTTAGTCTTGGTCTAGTGCATGACACATGAAGTAGAGAAACATAACCATTTATTCATTTATCCAAGCTCCCTCTTAAACTAGGGAGATCAGCTTCTTTCTTTAGGTGTTGGATAATATTGCATGGCTTCCATTCTTCTCATCATACTTATAAACTTCTCGTCTGTATGATGTACTTGCACAACTTTAGATAGCAAGTACAACAAAAATATAGAAGCATAAAGTTAGCCATATGAGAATCACGGAAGCACTTTCAAATTTATACATATTAGATACCCAAACAAGAGACATATACTCTTCAACATTTTTTTCTAGGGACTTTTATCATAAACCCTAGACTAATTCACAATGTCTTTCATTCTATCTAGGGTTTCAATGTTTCTGTTAGTATGAATCCTTTGTCGAAGTGTACGAAAAAGAACCACTTTAGCTACGCATAACTAATAGCCCTAACAACAAAAGTGGCTGCCAATATCTTCAAATCTGTGGTTAGTTGAACAAGAAAAGAGCTGCAAAAACCAGATCTATACATGGAAAGACATTAAGCAGTAAAAACAAGGGTTTGCTCCATATACAAATAGACAAGACAAGAACACTTTTTGAAAGAATTTTTGTATTAATCGGGCACCTGGGAGGAAAACAAGAAGGTGTATCCAATTCTCCTCAGCGGGATGGGTTCTTGGAAGTCCTCAGCTCTTCAGATCTAAAATCTCTCTCTCTTGTTGGTGTAGAAAACCCACACAAAGAATGGAACTCAAAAGGAGCTCACACAGCAAATGGTAGAAAAATGTGACCAAGTGTATAGATCCAGAGTGATCTAATAGGCAACAAAAGGTGAAGAATGATGGGAAGAACCCTCCTATTTATAACAAAATATTGGGTCATTCTAGATCTTGGTGCATGATTAAAATAATGTTAACCAAATCTAGATCTACCTTTTATGGAATATTTTATTATATTTGTTGGAGGGAAAAGGTATTTGACTTGGGTCAAATCCCTTGATTTGTCAAAAATAAATAAATAAATGATTTATTTATCTTTTTAAGGAAGCGGTTAGAATATAATCAAATAAATAATGATTTATTTAATTATTTGTGGGTGATTTGGTCATATTTAACAAGGAATATTATCTAAATAAGATTAAATAATTATTCCTAGAAAATAATAAGATAAATAAAGGTTTATCTAATTAATTTCTTTGTTTTTGGGTTAAACATGACTAGAAATTTTTATAAATAAATTATGGTTTAATTAATTATTCCATGAGGAAAATTAAACAAAATGGGTTTGTTTAATATTTCCTTTTGGGGTTTCCTGTTTTGACCATAAACAACCTAATAAATGTGGTTTATTAAGTTATTTTACATAGTGAAAGCAATTTTACTTAGAGTAAAATTGGTCTTACATGGTGTACTTGGGTCCATCTAATGATAATAGCTTAGATGACCAAAAAATGGTGTAACAGTTTCTTTCAAAGGTATAATATACCTTGCTACAACATTTAGTAAACCGTTAGAACCAATATAGATCTACAATATATCTAACAACCTTTAGAATTCATATGTTAGAATTTACACTAGGGGTTCATACAAATCCTAGATTTCATAAAAGAGTCAATCAATATTAATCACAACTCATACATGATCATCTTTCACTAGATTTAGCTGGATACCCTATATTTCAAATCAATTATCAAAACATATCATGAAGAGCTTCTACTAGGGTTTAATATATAATTCAATAAACATGCCATGAGTAACTTCCACTAGGGTTCGATGTAAACCATAGATTTTAATTTATAAATTCTTAGCACACATTATATAGATTCAACTAAACATACATACTAGAGAATTTAATGATTGCTAGGATTTATTTATAGACCCTAGAATTTTCAATCATCATCCTAGATCTTTCAAAATTTGACTAAGGTTTGTTTCCAAGCCCTAGATTATTAGGACCATTTGAAAATAGGTCAACAAGCATATCTAGGAGATTACCATTATAAGCACATCATATGTTTGACAATATTAACACATTAGACACATATTATCCTAGACTAGGCTAGGGATTCAATCAATAGAACATATACCTAGGGTTTCACTCTTAGGACTTTCCATAACAAGGATTTTACCTGTAGACCTAACCAAAACTTAGGGTTTTAGTTCATTGTCAAATCAAACCCTTATTATATTAGACTCAAAGAGGTTTGTGATTTTTAACAATATAATTTTAACTCAAGCAAGTCTAGAGCTTCCATGATCATATCAAAATCCCGAACTCGACATTATCAATATGTTAATTAGAATAGAAATTTTTTCATAAATATCCCTAAATATGTTTACGGTTTCACATATTATCAACATACCCTTAGGTTAGGGCTTTCTAGAGAACCTATTTAAGGTTTTATTTATATAATAAATATGAGGTGGGTAAGGTGGGTAGATTCATAAGGTGGTGAACCATCCCAAACAAAAATCCTTTTAGGATTCAATAGTGCTAGACATAACAATAGTTTGTAACATAGAAAGGGATATTTCAAAGAGAGTAACAAGACTATATTTTTCAATCCATACCTTTTATTCTTTGAAATTTTTTTTGACTTGTGTGGTCTCCTTATTTGATCCTTGAATACTTCTTCATGATTCTTTAACATCCAACAGATTGATTCCTAGACAAGGAATAGAGGTATACAAATGCTTAGTATTTAATATAATCAAAATCTTAAATAGGTACATGAAGACAAATAGAGGGAATTAGGTACTTATATTGAGGATTTTTTGTGGGCTCCCTCCCAAGATTGAGGGAAAACCTAAAACTTATAAAACAAAGAAATGTATTTCCAAGAAGTTTTTAAACCTATACTGCATAAAATATATAAAATGAAATATAAGAGAGAAGGTTTTTAGTAGTGCAAGTCCCTTCAAGTATTATCCAGGCTTTTCTTTATTGGGGGATGATGTTTCTTCAACCATGTTAGCATGATCACTATATATTTTCTTGCTCCTAAGGTTGTCAGGGAAATCACTCCTATAGTGTCCCATCTTGTAACAATGATAACACTCAATTTTGGACAAATCAACCTTCGTCTTTGGTGCCTTATTCTTGAATCTTCCTTTATGATGAGAAACATAAGAATTTGAAAATTCTTCATTGTTGGTTACCATGGAGACTCTTAATTCTTCTTGACTGCATGTTGTCCATAGTTCCTCAAAGGTGGGTGTTTCTTTCCACTTGTTAAGAGTTGAAGCAAAAGAAACCCAAGAAGGTGGTAGTCCCAGAATTGTTGTAATCACTAGTCATTTATTTGGAACTATTTCATCAACGGAAAGAAGCTCATCCCTTATCCATTCTATTCTTACAAATAAAGAGGAAGCAATATCTTAATATTTCTTAGTTAATTCTTCAGGCTTGCCACTTTTCCAATGTTATTTATGGTGAATAGTTTTGACAAAGCCTCATACATTTCCTAAGCATGATCAATATTTGCTATCAAGGGGACAAGATTGTCCTTTATTCCTTCAACCATCAAATCCATAGATACTAGTTCCAATTCTCTGTAATTCACCCTATTAATATCACTTGATTCTTCTGTAGGCCTTTTCATATTTCTTTTGAATAAATCTAATACCTTTTTCTTTTCAAGGATAATTTAAATCCTTTTATTCCAAGACATATAATTTGTAGCTCCTTAAATATTGTTCTCACCCTTGATAGTGTTAGACATATTTCTTGAAGATAGTGAAGAATTATTTTAGTGAAATTCTAATGACTTCCTTGAACAAGCCCTTGAGATTATCTTTTTCCTTATTCTTTCACCAAAGCTATAATACCATGTTAGAGAATCAGAAAGGCAGAAATATCCTCTTGTTCTTGATCATTTACTTGAGATCTTCTTTAGTTATTATTATGTTCTTTTTATCTTTCTTCTTATTAGTTCATCAATAAAATATCAAAGAAAATACACATAGATCAAGGACACCAGATGTAGGCCAACATCCAGGGAAAGACCCCACTCTTGGGGAAAACCCAACCAATAATTCTTCCTTCAATAATGATTGTTGAGACTTTAGACCTTGATCTAGACTTCCTCCACACCCAGTCAGAATTTCTTGTGATACTTCTTGAATCTAGAAGTAGTAGCAGCAGTAGCAGCACTATGATGACCAGGAACTTTTACCTTGCTTCTTGAGACTTTGATATTAAGGTAGAGACTTTGATCTAGCTTCAAAGACTTCAATTTAGGCCCAATACAACTTCTCCAAGCATTAGCATTCAACAAAACAAACTTCGACTTCATCCTCTCTTGATAAAAACACCTTGCCAACACCTGATGCACCAACAGTTGCAGTAAAACTTTGAGAACTTTGATCTCCCAAACTATAGCTCGAAATTAAGAGAGAGTAGCACAAAAATTTTGATTTTCTTCAACTCCTTAAGTATTCCCAAAACCGAATCCAGAAAGTCCTTCTCCTTCACTTTGCAATTTTCTCTTCTTGCAACTTCCATATCGAATTTCTGTGTTGCAGTGAGATGGTTCCAAGTGAGTTCTATTCCACTATATATATATAGGCTTGAGGTAAGCTCGAATTCATGGGCTTGAGGCTGACTTGATCACCTTAAGGCTGACTTGGTGCGGAGGCCTCATAAATCATATTTTACTCAATACTTGACCTATTTTCATGATTCAAAAGCCCAATATGGATCAATTTAAATATGCAATAAACCTATAGACTCAGAATAAAACCTAGAATTCCATAATAGGGACTTTGACCTAAAATAAATATGACCCAAGCATGAAACCCATTCTTTAATAAGAAATTTAATAATAATATAAAATTATTTTCTTTATTCTTTTGAAAAGTATAATAAGTATTGACTCAAGTAAAATTTATGAGATTGAACCTGGTTACATTCTTCAATATAGAGGATTTGTGCATGGTACACGAGCATTACTTCTTTATACCTTCAGCCATATTTCCATACAGATAAAGAGATCAAAGCAGCCTCACCTTCCAACTAGGTTTTCTCCCAAAAGGGTTTCCCAGATAGAATATCTTGTGTCTTTTGTTTGTGTGTGCTTATTTTTTTGTTCGCTACTTTTTAGCATAATTTCAATTCACATGCATGCACTAATTATAGTTAAATACACATATCTTAAATTTTAATAAACTGTAATAGCATAGAATTTTCAGAGTTTTAATATAATATTATTAGATCTGTTGTGATGAACTATCCAGTGGAATATCCACGACAGTTTATGGATCACACATACTCCCTTGTGATTACTTCTCCCCCTCTCTCCATGATTTTGATATTCCTTTACTGAATTCTCTCCCCTTTTGAAATCAATGGAAAAGGGTTACTCCCCTTGATGAAATATCTTTCTCTATATTCCTATAATATTCCATTATTTTTTTAACTTCTTCTCTCTCCTAACTTTCTATGGTTCATGTTACCACTCAAACTAGAAGGAAACCTAAAATGGAATCCTAAAGAAGAAATTGAATCAATAGCAACAATGGAGACAGCCTATTGTCACCTCAGCTAAGTGTACAAATTCAATAAGAAAATGCACACACACTGGTGTGGGATCCTAGGCCACACATGAGTGAGTAATTCTAGTGACACATTAGTGAGAAAGTGTGCAACCAATTTTTAAATAAATTTTTAAATAAATTGTAATCTTATCTCATAACAACTTCTAATAGTTAACTAAGTGTGTAGACTTAGTTAGCTCAATAATTTCTAGTTTAGGGTCAAAGGATAGGCATGTATAGTGATTCTATTATTTACAGGGTCCAGTTGCAGTTGTAGCACTAGTGTGGTGTGAGTGTGATCAGTTAACTCACATTAATTGAGTTAAAATAAGTTTACCTAGTTCTAACTGATTGATGAGCTAGTGGAATATCGAGTGAATTAAAATAGATTTAATTCACAAGTGGTGATCTACCAATTAAATGATGATTCACTATTAATAGTTTCATGCATGTCAATTTTGATGGAGACCCAGTTTAGACAAAGGTTTAAGGCAAGTAAACTATCAATTGTATTTTTAGAAAACTGACCAGGTGCAAATATAATTCCTATTTAATAGGAATTATTTTGCATAGGATTGTGTGAGCAAGCAGGCTTAAGGTGGGCAGGAAATTGGCTATGTATTGGACCAAATTTTCCTAGATCAGTGTGAGACAATTGGTAGAGTGTATGAGTTTGTGGTGAGCACACATGCATTGTATTGTTTCATGATTCCTTGGTTGATTATACAATAGATATGGAGGGGTTTTGAGTAGTTGCTTTCCCTAGGAAAATCTTGTGTTGTGCGAATTGATTTACTTCTTTCTCTTATTTGCATGCTATTGAGCGATCATGTTTTATATTCCACAAATATTGTAGAAGGATTTAGTATCTTGTTTTAGTACATTGCATGATCAGATTTAATCCATTGATGTAATTTCTACATGGTATCAGAGCACCAGGAATCACAATAGTGGAGAAGAAATTGAGCTTGTGTTGAATAGTATTCAAATTTGAAAATATTTTCTCTGGAGATAGAAGTGGATCAATATGTATTTCAATTGCTTGAGACTTAAATATGCACTCGAGTGTATTTCGAGTTATATTACATGGAAGGACAAGATGGAGGCAATTTTGGAGGACGATGGGTTGAAGGTATTCATAGATAATGATATTCCCAAGCCCGCAACAGTAGATTCCCAACTTCTTGATGCATGGTAGAATAAGGTAGCAAGGGAAAGGAGGATCTTATTAGAGGGATTTCGATATAATATTGTATCGAGTCTCCATGGAAAGGAAACTCCATATGCTATGTGGAAGGCATTGACAAATCTGTTTCAAAGAAGTAGTGACCACAAAAAATTGGCACTCAAGGACAAGCTCAGGAAAATCAAAATGGAGAAGGGAGACACCATCCAAAAATACTTGACCAATTTCACTCAATGTCGAGATGAGCATGGAAGTGTTGGCATTACTGTAGTTTATGATGACTTGGTGAGCCTATCACTTCTAGGCCTTCCCACGAGCTGGCATAGTTACCAGGACTCTGTGAACAAGAGGGAGAAGTTACTAGATTGGGAGCAATTGTGGTCAGATTTGGTACAAGAAGAGTTTCGGTGGAATACCAAGGATGGATCCTCATCCAAGACTGATGATGAGGAAAAGTGTGCCTTGGCTGGTAAGACAAAGAAGAGGAAGGGGAAAAAGTCCTATTCCAAATCTAAGACCAACAAAGAAGGCAAGAAGCGTGACATGTAAAAGGTGAAATTTTTTCACTCTCATTATCATGGAAATTATGCCACAAATTGTCCACAAAAGAAGAAGAACAACAAGAAGGCTCCGGGAGCTGTAGCAGGTGAAGCCTTGGCCTCATAGTTTGAGTTGGACTTCTCTCTCATTGCATGCATTTCATCAATGGTAATGGGATATATCTAGTACTTTGATAGTGGAGCATCTTCCCACATGACAGGTGTTATCAGACCCAAAATTTTCAAAATTATAACTTGAAATTTGTCAAGTTTGTAATTAGCTTGGTTAGGAGCATAATATCATGAAATGATAAATTTTATGATTAGTATAAGCTTCTATGATTGCTTTAAGTTGTTAGGGGATGAATTCAAGTCATATCAAAGGAGAGAATCTGAAGTAGATATTTTAAATCAACCTAATGTGTCAAATTTGGAAACCTGTCAGAATTTTCCTAAGTTCGCAGCATTTTTAGTACAAAAATAATAGATTTCGCTACGGAAACACCTAGTAATTCTGTAGCAAATCTGACACTTGTAAAACTAAATTCGCTATGAAAGTGTGTCTTCCTGTAACAGTTTTCTGCATAATGATGATTTGTTGAGGGTTTTGAGGTCATGCTGTCAGAATAGGATCATCAATGAAAGTTTTAGGCACATTTTGGCATCAATTACCATTTTCTTAATGAATCTCATCTCATTTTTCCAAATCTATCCCTCTTTCCTCACACTTTCTTTTTCATTCTTCTAAGCTGCTACCAAAGCAACTTGTTGTCATTTGGTTTTCCCTTTGAAGTCCTTTGTCATATTAGTCCTTTATTGCCATAATAGCTTGATGTCATCAAAAGCTTTCTCTTAACAAGTGTGAATATCTAAAGAAGACCTCCGCTGCAAAACAAAGGAAATGGCTACACCAAAAAAGGAAAATAAAGGAGGCCTACCATTCAGGTATGAGCCTATAAGTCCAAGATTATTCATGGAAGATCCAAATTTCATGGAAATTTTTACAAGAGCAGGGTGCATTTGGTTATGTTAAATATTGAAAGGTCATCACAAATAGGTATCACAAGATTTTGCACTTAATGTAAAAGGAACTTCTACAAAGGTTGGTTTTCTTCATGTGCTAATTTCACCTGGTAATATTTCTCAAGCAACGGGGATCCCTAGGACAGGATAAGAATGGTTTAAAGCTATGAAGTTTGATTTAAATATTTGTGATGATTATCTGAAGCCTAAACATGAAGGGATAAATATGATTGTAGGGATTCCTAGAACCTGTCTTAAAGATAACTACTCTAAGTTATTGACAATGATACAGAAATAATTTACCTGTGAAGGAAAATTCCATACAATCTACATGCATCATTTCAATTTTCTTCTTCATTTTAGAGTAAAACAGATACTAGATATTCCTTTTTACCTTTTTAGAAGCCTTGGAAAAATGGCAGATAAGGTGCAAGGTAGACCTGAATGAAGCGAAACTTCCATCTTTCACCATGGATTGATAAAATTGCTAGTACTGGAAAAATTAAATAATCTAGAAATGGAATGGAAAGCTTTCTTGTTTATAAATGGGTATGAAATAGATGCTTTAACTCCAAGGAAAGCTTCTAAACCCAAAACTCCTACTCCTAGACAAGAGATGAATACTATTGCATAAATAGGAGGAAATCAACAAGAAGGTTTACAGCCTACAGCTGAAATCATGGAGATAGAAGCTAAATCCATCCAAAAGTCAACACCTCATCCAAAAAATAGCAATCATGCTAAAAAAATGTCACAATTGGCAAGATTAAACCTACTGCAAAAAGGTCTAAAAGAAGCACAAAGGAAACTACTAGAGGTAAAGGCAGGCTTGAAGACATCTTACAGGCTATAGACATTGCAGAGACCCTTATAGTGAAATCATCTGAGGTATAAGGATCCAAGGTTAAAAGGAAGGGAATTATGGCCAAGAAATTATATTTTTTATCAGAAGATTCAGGTTTTCTTTTTAAACCTAGAAATCCTTTCACTAGATCACAGATTTCTGAAACTGTCAAAACTGGAAATAAGCAGCAGAGGGAAGATAAAGAGAAAAAGGCAGCAATGGAAGAAATTATAGCTATATCTCCTACAGAGACAGAGGTTAATAAAGAAAAATAAGGTCAATCCAAAAGAAATATTCAAAAGGAGTTTGAGACAGATTTTCCAAAAGGGCGGCTCAAAGATAAAGCAGAAATTGTGAAACAGATAAAGGGAAAAGAGAAAGTCATAGAGAAAATTGAAAAAGAGCTTCTTGAAGAAAAGTCAAAAAAAGCTAGGGAAGAGTTTTTTGAAACAAAGATAGAGTTGGAAAGATACAAGCAAGATAAACAGTTAATAGATGAGGTGGAAAAGAATGTGACTGATCAGGTTACTCATTTTGAAAAATCCATTGCAAAGGCTAAAAATGTGCTGAAGAGATCACAACCTTTGTGCATCATGATGAAACAAACAAGGTAGAGGAATTTATGGTTGCAGGTAGAGTGGAAAAGTCTTCAGAGACAAGTCAAATAATTGAAAGAACATATGGAGAGGATGAAGACAAAATTAGAGAATAAAAGTTTGGAAAGAAAAGCTATAGAAGAAACCACTGAAGTTGTCCATGAAGAAAATTTTGATAAATAAGAAGGTAATAGTGAATAACATACCTTTTTTGTCTTATATCAGCATACTTCACATGCAGATATATTCATGGATATTTTCCAGGCTAAATTTCTAAATTTTGTCGAGTCTTTGAGAATTTAGACAATTCTGCAGCGTATGCCAGGCGTATAGCCCAGTTTTTGCTGCGGAATTTCTGAAGAATTATTTTTGGTTTTAAACCACTTAAAATAACACGGATAAGGGACTTTGAGGTTTTTGTTTAAATTTTTTTTGATAACCTAATACCTTCCAATGATCAAGATTAGTAGAGGTTCATCACGGATGACCTATTTGTTTTCGCTACGAAAGTAGCTCAAAAATCTGTTTTGACAGTGTTGTACCTTAAGAGACAATCACTTAGCTGTGATAAGGAATCCGTGCTTAAGACATTTATATGATTATGTCACAAAAATATTGGTCTTTGTTTAATCACCTTCAAATATTTATCATTAAACCCTCAAAGATCAAATACAATGAATTTCCCAAAATGCTATTATCTATTGATATAGAATGAAATGATTAGAAGAACATGAAAGAAAGAAGCCCAAACTGATATGTTGTTGTACAAAATATATCACCTCAAACTTCAGAAAGAATTATAAGGAAAGGAACAGTTAAAATGAAGGAGTGCCTATTAAGGGTTTTAACTCTTATTTACACAAGTAAAAAGAGACTTGCAGCTTCAATACTTCATTTTATTCAGAGACGGAAAGCACACAATGTAAACTGGAAGAAATATCAATATCAACAAATGCTAGAAACTTGCTTTTCATTCATTAATCATTTGAAATCTGAGTACAAAAATTGCAGTCCGAAGGTCCAAAACTCAGAACCTTTTTCTTTCTTGTTTTCTTCCTTAAATATAATAGAAAGTAGTTTGTAACTGCTGGAACTAATCCTATCTACTTCAACTACTTAGGACTTCGTCAACTTCCTATTACATGTCATCAACATGTCTTATTACAATTACATTCTCCTTAAAAGAGGAAAATAAAATAAAACCTAAATCCTAATCTATTTGTTGAATGTGAATGGATGATGTTGTTGTTGTATTTCCTTGATTGGCTGGTTTATCTTTCTTTGAAGTCGAGGGGTCCTTTGGTAAATCTGCCATCCATCCTCTGCATTTATTTCATATCTCGATATTTGTCTTAGGTGAATGGACCAGCTTGTGATATTCCAATCTGAAAGTAGTGATTTTTTTGAATGATGACTTCTCTGCAAATAAAGACTTCACTAACCACAGCAGCTGAAAATGTCTTTGAAGGAAATTGATCATTGTTTCTCCTTTAAGAACCTGAGTCTTTTCATGAGTACTGTCTACCTTAATTTTTTCCACACCAGTAAGGGTTCATAAGAATCCCATGATAAAAGACTACCTCCAAGACCCCAACATGATGGCAAACCTACTCTTGCTATTTTTTCAAATAAATTATCAAACTGGCCCACTGCTTCCTTAAGCTCAATCAACTTCTTTTATGTAGACTTCATGTAATCATTCTTGGAAATCATCTTATTAATTTCCACTGCATATAAAATCTTGTCTTTAATTTCATTTTCTTCCAACTCTTGATATGTTTTGGAATCAATGAAATCAATGAATTTTCTTGCCCAGATGGCCTTATTAATTTTCTTTGGCTTATCTATCATGACTTGTTCTTGAAAATCCCTGATAATACTTCTTTCCTCCTCAACAACAGTCAGAAAACCCCAAATTGCTTTCATTTCTGTAATGATATCATTCCAGATGATATCCTTAGCATGTATTAAAGATATATTTCCCTTCAAATTTTCTTTGAGATTTTTAATCTCAGCATCAGCATTCTGGCAGTCTATTTTGTATTTACTGACTTCACCCTCTGTGGCTTGTATGATCTTTGTTGTTTTTTTTAAATCATCTTGTGCCTTTTTCCGATCTCTCTCTGCCATCTTCAATTCAGTGGTTAATTGAGATATTTGTGCTAATGGATCTTCACTACCTGATGGAAAAAAAAAAAGTACAAGTATGAGATTCAATATGATTCTGCAATGACAATGTAGTTTGCTTTAATTTGGTGATTTATTCTTCCTTTTGCAAGAGATGCTGAAGAATTTTCTCTTTCTCATTTTCTACCTCTGCAACCTCTGCTACCATGGGGTGTTCTCCTGTAGGCAATTTCAATTTTTTTCTTCAATACAAATATTTCCGATTCAGCACTTTGTAGAAGCTTCTGTACAACAAACCTGTCATTGGGATCTACCCCAATCTTAACTATAATCTTTTTGACTTCTTCTTTCTGGATTTTCAAAGCCCTGGAATTGGCTTTCTCTAACTTCAACCACTTGATCACTTTTCCAAGCATATTTTCAGCCTTCAGTGCCATTGCATTAGTTTTGGTTAAATCATTCACAATCATTTGACCTGTTTGCATATGTAGATTTACTTTTTCAAGTAATGGAATTTTCTTCACATCTACGGTTAGATTAACAGTATTAAAATTATTGGATGGACCAATAGACATATTTGAGGGATGCGAAAGGGAAATCTTAAATTGATCATTTTCAAGATCCATTGCAGTTAGAAGTATCATTTGATCTAGGGTTATCTGGTATTCAGATTGAGCCTCCATGCTTGCCTTCATCTTCTTATTTCTTTTTGCAATCTGGGCAAACATTTTTTTTATTAAGGGCACTTGTTCCTTAGTGCTTCCGTGTCTCCTTGGTGAAGCAAGGACATTTTTCTCATCTCCCAACTGTAATGAGAAACCAGGTTGAGAATCTGCAAAATATTCACTGAGCTTTGTCCTCTTTTCAGTCCTTTGTTCTTCATCCTCTGAATCAATAACTGTTTCTTTGCCTCTCTTATTTGACTTCTCTGATAGTATAGGAGTTTGTACAGTTGAGATCATTGAATCTGCAAAACCTTTACTTGCCATTTTTTCTATATCAGGTCTGCTTTCATGAATGAATGTTGAATAGCCATTTTCAATTCTCCTATTAGAAATCACATTGTGAGGGTCATAAGCCCACTTCTCTCCTAACAGTAGGTGCATTTCATCTAACATATTAGAGGCTTCATCAATTGCTTGTCTCATATTAACTATAAAAGGACCAACAATCATTGGTAACTTAAACATGTGATCTTTCTTCATAGGCACAAAATGTATTTGATCCATGTTTAAACTTTGCCTAGTGAACTCCAAAGAGAATAATATCATAGGCACAAATACAGGAAGCCTATAAGGCTCTACACCAACTCCATAAAGTCTAATTTCATAATAGTCTTCAAAGACAAACCAATCACCAAACTTACAACTTGTCCCCAACTGCAAGAACTCTTGAGCTTTTGGCAGAAAGCAAGGGGGAGTAATTCCGTTCAAAATTTTCTATGTAATAGACATGAAATGACTAGAAAAATCAAATAAACCACCCTCATTTTGTTCTTTCCTCACTATGTCTATCCAGAATACTACTGACTACCTCTTCTTATTATATCCATTATATTTAACCCTAGATGCATGAATTCTTCTAAATTTTGATATAAAAAGAGGTAAATAACAAGAGAAGGAAACCTAAATGAACCCATCAATGATAAGCTCATGAGCTGAGAGTTGACAGCTTCTTGCCAATAAGATGGAATATCCAGCACCACTCCTGGCTTCATCATCATGGCGAACATTCCCAGAACTGATTTGTCCATTGTATTGTCATCATCCTTTCCCAAAATATTTGCAATGCACCTAAGCACTGGTCTGACTTCTATATCAAAACCCTTCATGGGGAATTCTTTATTATCAGGTGCAAATTGTTGTGTATCTGACTTCAGAAAAAAGATGAATTGATTAAAATCCTGACCTGCAAGACTATCATAATGCACCATCAAAGAATCATCAGTGAATTGGACATACGACTCTGACTCAGGATAACACAGAGCTTGATGAATTAATTGGGCTGAGACTTGCAGAACATTTTCCCCTTGACAATTCATTACAAAAAAAATTCCAAAGTACATAACAGACACTAACCAATACACAAATTCAGGAAAAAGGTGAGTTCTTGGGATGCATGTAGCCAACACACTAGTTTTAACCATGGCGGTGTAAATTGGAGAAGCTTTATCATTTAGGCAGACCTGCTGGTAAAATGAAAGGTGGTCTAGAGAACAGACAGTGTCATGGATGTCCCTCTCAGTGTCCATGTGTGGAATGTGACTAGAAGAACCTAACAGGGATAGACGCTTGGCCATAGTTTCACTTGGGATGACAGGAAATTGACAAGGTGGCAGACTGTAGAGAAAGACACAGCGCAGACACAAGAGAAAGACACAGTGCAGACACAACTTTCAAACGCAAACTAACAACAATGACCTTAGAAAAATAAGAATTCTTCTCTAATAGATGGCATGGGATTAAGAATTAAATTCTGATGAGACACGCCAAAAGACAGTTAAAAGTACTCTAACATGGATCACATCTGTCAACAGCTAGCTGCATACGTCACTACGGAAGGTCTCAAGGTACGGAGAGCTCGTCGGGTTCATGCCCCCATAGTGAATCTCGACCATTGATCAGGATCGACCCCGCAGTCAACAAGGTCAACTGTGGAGACACCCTCTTCATTAACCCGCGCGCTGAAAGTTCCCACAGGTTGATACTTTTATTCCCTGTCTGTAAAATCGTCGAATCACGCTCCATAAGATGCTCGCTTTTTAATTTGCACGTTGGGACCCGCTTCCACAAAAGCTTAGAGTATTTAAAGTTTAAACTTAATATAATGAACAATTACATTTTTATGCTAAAGTATATGAGACTTTATACTCTTGCATATATTTTGATAATTTTCTTTTTTTTTTTTTGCATTTTTTAAAATTAAAAATAAAGGATATTGCAAATGAGCCACAATAGACAGAAAGGTAAATTTTTGGAAGAAGGTGAAGGGAAAATAACTATTTCAAATCTGTTCTCTATGAGAAATGACAAATAGTCTCAAAACAATAATAAAGATTATCAGATCATAAGATTTCTAAGTGGAGATATTTTGTTATGGATATAGTTCGAAGATACCAGCTCACTATGTTGCTATATCATCAACTTGACAGTTCCTTAATAGTAGGCAGAGAAGTTTCATGAAGACAGTTGGAGTATTAATGTTTTGTTTGGCCATTATGGTCAAAATACATGATTCCTTTCGAGGAAGATTTGGATCATCTTTAGATTAAAATGTAATAAGTAGGTGTTTGATTCATAGTAGGACTCTAACTCATAATTCGAAAGGTGTCAGTTTCTAGTTTTAAATATCTAGTTAGTGGTTAGATTTGGCGTCAGTAATAGAGTTTAATGATCTATCCATTTGGAAGATTGCATGTAAAGGCTAGATGCCTATAAGTAATGAGTACTTCGATGTATGAAGGGTTGGCAAATGTTATCTCAGAAGACTATTTTTGTAAAGCTTTGGAGTTTCTGCCATATACAATAACTATACTACTTTTCTTCACCTGAGATTCTTATTATATTTCAATGATTTTTTGTCCTATCTTTCAAAATTTTTTCTTCCAATATCTTAATGCTTATTACTTAGAACTCATGTTTTTCATGCTCTGACTTCCTTTAAGTATTAAGCTATGGTATATCTCTTTTAATATTTTTTTCCTTCAATGTCTTGATGTCTCATTACTCAGAATTCGTGTGGCACATGCTTTGACTTCCTTTGAACCTCAAGTTATTGAAATTTTCCTATATGTGTTGCTCTTTCATTTAAATATTTACAAGCCTTAGCTTCCACAAGGAAATCCTTTGTCATTGAGATCCCTGTCACTGACTCCATAGCCTAATGGTAGCAAGCATTCATCTTTTCAACCTGAAAACATACAAAACCATGACACAAATAATAGATTTAGCCATCTATATTATATCATTAATCAATATCATAAACCCCTTTGAGAGAGCCCTCTCATACTGAAGATGCTAAGCTTCAGTCACAAGGTTCGTTTGAAACAGTTACTCCAAATTGACCATTGAAGCAACCCAAGAGGACTCATTTTGGTGATAACAATAGGAAACAAATAACTCTTTAGTATCTTAGAGGAGAAGGATCTTCAGATGCACATCGATATGGATGATGATGGGAGGTATAGCGCTACTGGGATTGGTATGGTTACTTTCCAGAGACATCCAGGTAAAATTTTCATATTAAAAGATGGCATGCATGTACCAAGCTTGAAAACTAATTTAGTTTCATTTGCTATGTTGGAGGATCTTGGATATGATTTGATTTTCAGTGAAGGAAAGGCGCTCCTTCGTCACAAAGCCATAGCACAGGTAAAGAAGATTGGGGTTTGTGTGAAGAACCTCTACAAAATTTATGTAGATGGTTTTGCAGCATTGAGCAGTAAAGCAGGGAAGGTGGTGAGTCGGGATACAGGAGATTTATGGCACAGGAGATTGGGCCATCTACACAACAGTGCTTTGAGGATCATGCAACAGATTTCTTCAAGTCCTCCAAAGGGTACCCTTGAGCAGATAGACACATGTAAGGGATGTACCATGGGGAATTATATTAAAGCCACTTTTCATGAGAAATAGAACCGAGCAACAGAAGGATCTAAGGAACGACAATGGTGGTGAGTATATCTCTAATGAATTCAATAACTTATGTGCCAAAGAAGGAATTCAAATAGAATTGATTGCACCTCATAACCCACAGTAGAATGGGATTGCAGAAAGAAAGAACAGAACAATTGTGAGAGTAGCACGAGCTATGTTACATGATCAAGGCCTGTGGTTGCATCTGTGGGAAGAGGCATGCAACACAGCAATATTTATGCAGAACCATAGTCCTCATCGGATACTTGGCATGTGTACACTAGAGGAGGATTTTTAGGTAAGAAACTGAATGTTTCATATTTTAAAATTTTTGGCTCATCTGTCTATTGCCATGTGACCAAGAAGCTAGAACCAACAGCAGAGGTTGAGATATTTGTGGGGTACAATGATACTCCCCAAAACTATCAGGTGTATTTTTTGGCTAACATGATGACAGTTGTCAGAAGAGATGCTAAATTTGATGAGGAGAAAGCCATGTGATTGTCCCTTGAGAGGGAGCTTGACATGCATGCAGATGAGAAACTCTTAGTTCCAAAGGATGAACCTCAGGATGTGGAGAAACCACAAGCATAGTATCATGGAGCGACATAAAACACTCATGCAGAGCCATCCATCGGAAATGGTAGGAAGTGCACTAGAGAGGTTAACAGATTGATGCTATATGCAACAAAGCATGTAGATGCACCTACATCATAGAGTAAGCAGAGAAGGTCCCTAGACATGTATATTGGATACATGGCTCTTATAAGTGAGTGTATTTTGACATAACCATCCTATTTTGAGGAAGCATTGCAGTAGCCAACATGGGTTGATGCCATGGTTGAGGAGTATGACTCCATTATCAGAAACAGTGCATGGGAAGTGGTCGCAAGACCAGTGGGGAAGTCAGTGGTTGGATCTAGGTGGATCTACAAGGTGAAGCAAGGAGCAAATGGGAGTGTGGAGAAATAAAAGGCTATATTTGTGGCCCAAGGATTCTCACAGGTAGAGGGGATTGATTATGAGGAGAATTTTTCACCAATTGCAAGGTACTCATTGATTATATATATCCTTGCACTCTCAATGCATATGGGGTTGTAGATACATCGTATGGATATAAATATAGCCTTTCTCAATGGTGTTATTGAGGAATAAGTGTACATTGAGCAGCCAGAAGGTTTTGATACCTTTGACAAGGAGTCGCGTGTATGAAGATTCAAGAGAGAATTATATGTGTTTAAGCAAGCACCTCATGCTTGGTACACCAGGATCGACAGCTATTTCACCGGGTTGGGCTTCACAAAGAGTGAAGTGGATAAGAACCTATATCATATTGTGGTTGATGGTAAGATTTTAATTATTGTACTTTATGTTGATTATCTTATACTGACAGGTGATGAGAAAATCATAACTTCTTGCAAAGAGGATCTTGCAAGAGAGTTTGAGATGAAGGAAATGGGGATCTTGCATTATCTCCTTGGCTTGGAAATTTGGCAAAGAGATGGGGAGATATTTGTATCTCAGGGCAAGTATGCTAAGGAGATTCTGAGGAAATTCCACATGGAGTCCAGCAAACCCATGGAGACTCCTCTTGCAGGAAACTAGAGGAAGGAGGATGCTAATTCAAGTGAGGTAGTGGATGCCACTATTTACATATAGCTTGTGGGTTTACTTATGTATTTGGTGAACACACAACTAGACATATGCCACGTAGTTAACCAGCTTAGTCAAGCTATGGTTAATCCTACCAAGCTCTTTTGGAAGGTAGGGAAGCATGTGTTAAGATATATCAGGGGCACTACAGAGTATGGATTATGGTACAGAAGGATAGAGGGAGTGAAGCTTCAAGGCTTCATCAATGCAGATTGGGCAGGTATACCATCAGATATGAAGAGCACATCATGGGGCATCTTCAGCATAGGATCAGCAACATTTTCTTGGTACAGTAGGAAGTAGAGATCAGTTGCACTCAGCTCAGCCGAGGCAAGGTACATGGCAGTTATTTAGCCTGCATACGAGGCCATATGGATGAGGAATATACTTGTTGGTTTGTTTGGTCATCATATGGATCTGACGATGATACATTGTGATAACCCGAGTTGCATAAAACTATCGGTTAATCCGGTATTCCATGAAAGGTCCAAGCATATTGAAATCTAATACCACTGTCTCAGAGATTGTGTTCAAAGGTGCATTATTTTGTTGCAGTACATTCCCGCGGATGATCGGGATGCAAATATCTTGACGAAGGCACTTGCGAAGAGAAAATTTGAATACCAAAGAGGTAGGATCAGGGTAGCAGATAATGCCTTTCTTGTTGAGAGGGAGTGTTCAAATTCAACAAGAAAATGCACACACACTGGTGTGGGATCCCATGTCACACATGAGTGAGGGACTCTAGTGACACATTAGTGAGAAAGTGTGCAACCAAGTTTTAAATAAATTGGACAATAAATTGTTATCTTATCTCATAACAACTTGTAATAGTTAACTAAGTGTGATAGACTTAGTTAGCTCAAGAATTTCGAGTTTAGGTTCAAAGGATATGCATGTAGAGTGATTCTAATATTTACATGGTCCAGTTGTAGTTGTAGCACTAGTGTGGTGTGAATGTGATCAGTTAACTCACATTGATTGAGTTAAAATCAATTTAACTAGTTATAACTGAATGATGAGCTAGTGGAATATCAAGTGAATTAAAATAGATTTAATTCACAAGTAGTGATATACCAAGTAACTGATCATTCACTATTAATAGATGAATGCATGTCAATTCTGATGGAGACCTAGTTGAGACAAAGGTTCAAGGAAAGTAAACTATCAGTTTTGTTTTTAGAAAACTGCTCAGGTGCAGTTATAATTTCTATTTAATAGGAATTATTTTGCATATGGATTGCATGAGCAAGGCAGGTTGAAGGTGGGCAGGAAATTGGCTCTGTATTGGTCCAATTTTTCCTATATCGGTGTGAGACAATTGGTGGAGTGTATGAGGTTGTGGTGAGCACACATTCATTTTATTGTTTCATGATTCCTTGTTTTATTAAACAATAAATATGGATGGGTTTTCAGCAATTGATTTCCCCAGGAAAATCTTGTGTTGTGCGATTGATTTACTTCTTTATCTTACTTGCATGTGATTGAGTGATCATGTTTTATATTCCGCAAATATTGTAGAAGGATTCAGTATCTTGTTTTAGTACATTGCATGATCGGATTGAATCCATTGATGTAATTTATACACTAAGTCTCCCTACTCTTTACGGAATTTCACCGATGGGAGGCGATCTGGTATATATGAAGTAACTTATGAAGGATGGATCAACAAATACATGTGAAATGACCATGACAATCCTTTCCCTATAATAAGATGAATAATGGATATTTCTTTCTTTTCAAGAAAGGTACAAGGTCATATAAGGGAAGGAGGTGGGGATTTAAGGGCTAGATTAAGGGAATATGACTCGTAAAGGAGTTTCCCAATCCCTAAAATACTTGTAAAACTTGGATTTATGAGTTGTCCTTGATGATTTTTATTTGATAAGTAACGGGACAACACAAGTCCAAGTGGACCCATCTTAGGTTAAGGGGAGAGAATTTGGGAACTGGTGATGATCTTAACATAAACAAGGAAGGGGAAGGATCAAGACAATAATTTTGAGTTGAAGGTGTCAAATTGATCCTATGAGGTGCTAGCCTAGGGAACACCAAGGAAAAGTTTGATCTCAAAGGTAGGGATTGGGATATTGTTGAATACAAAATTGTTCCTTTTTGACACCCTCTTTAAACATCATTCTCTTCCTTTTTTACCATAATAACTCGAATTAAGTGTCAACTTGCAAGGTTATTGGAGAAAACAAGTATTTAATCATCTTTAATTCATAGTTTTATTGTTTCTTTATTATTTGATTTAATATTTGTACAGGCTACTAAATAGCATCAATTCTGCAGCTAATAATCGATTTTGTAGCTTACTTGAAGAATCTATAGGTTTTGAAACACCAGTGGAGGAACGAATCATATGAAAAGGTATTTGAAAACTGGAAAAACGATATTCAACTATCCTTATGATATATAAAAGTGATAAGGATGTCGTAGGAGTAGGTCAACATGGAATTAAACCCAGCAGAAAGCCCGAAGAAAAATCAAGCGAGCGATAAGATCATTGATTGAAGCTAATATTTTTCCTCATGATTTGCTTCTTCAATAGAAAATCATTAAGAATCGGCACGATGATAAACATGATGGATTATTGTTTTAAAAAATCTTTTCAAGAGTTTAATCAAGCTTCTTATTTCACTGTGTTGTGCGTATAGATGTGTGATTAGTTTCTATTGATCTTTGTGTACCTGTTTAGCCAATTCAATGTCTTAAATTGCTTACATAAATTATCAACCGAGGTTTGTAATCTGATGAAGTGTGGTGCACTATATGAGCTTAGCTAACCTTCTTATTACTTCGTTGTATGTATTTTTATGTTGTTTTGGGGGTTTTATGCTTTATGTCAAAATGTTAATCTAAGAAATAAAGAATATGAAAGGAATCAACTAAATCTAGTGAAATTTAAATGTGAAAAACTAAACTTTAAATAAGCAAGAAAAGGAATTGTTCTTAAGTTAAACTAATTTGCACAAAAATGAACCAAAACTAGTAAATGATTAAAATCTAATTTGAAAAAAAAAATTGTTTATGCTAATGACTTCCAATTTAATGTTAGTCCTATTCCATGGATATAAATCTTATGACTGAAAATTGAAATTGCAATGCTATTCTAATTGAAAGAAAATTCAAAGATAAGACAAGATAATGTATGTTTGATTACTCCAGCATTCAATATGAACTACGATAAAATCACCCTCTTCAAATGATGTGTAAGCAACCAATTATACCTTAGTTTTCAATGTTATAGAAAAAAAAGTAAAGTGTGCAAAGGAAAACTCAATAATGGCATAAATTAGATATTCGAGCATTCAGTTTAGAAATATGATAAAATCACTTTCTTGAAATGATATTTAAGAACACCAAATTATACAATTGAATGAGGATCTAAAAAGCAATGTAAAATCATGTAAAAATAAAGCTCAATGATTGTATAGGTTGAAAATTCAATCACCCAATTTGGAAGTATGACAAGTCACCTTCTTAGCCTGATCTTTTAAGAACATTCAATTATACAATGAATTGATAGTTTGATCTAAGAAAGTAAACAACAGAACATGAAAGGAAACTAAATAACTATGAGCTCTATTGCCTCAAACTTAATCCAATTGGAAAATAGAAAAATCTATCCTCTTGAAATGTTTTTAGAAAATAAAATACTACACAGTCATTCTATTGTTGATGCTAAGAAGACATTCATGACTTAATTCTATGCTACTGATCGAAAACTGCAATGTAATATTAATCTACTCAGAAAATTGACAAAACAAAGTAAATAATTTAAAATAAAACAATGAACGAAAAACCTCCTCCTGTGAAAGGGCCCTCTGCAATAGATTTGGTCGATCCTAACTAGTTATATGCGCACTAATCAATCACCCAAACCATGAACGCAATTCTTATATTATAATAGAACGGAGTTTCAAAACAATACACAATGTTTCATCAAAATTACTATTTGTCTTCGGTTCTATACAATCGGTATTTAAATAAAACTAATCATAACTGTAATGAGTTGATTACGCATACAAGTGGTTATCTTAACCAAATTATAGAATTGGATTTTGATTTTTTAACTCTTGATTTGCTACATCAGAGCAAATCAAGAGTTCTTCGCTTCTCGGCTTACGTCCTTTGACCATGCTTTAACCGTAATCTCAAGCATCCTTTTCTATCGATTTCGATCAAGTAGATAGGATGAATTCCATGTGTGAATTATTCTGGAGATGCCCATGTGGCTTATTTCTCTATTTTCTCCTTGGAACCTTCCAAACCATGAAATTAGCTACAGAACCAAAGATTAGCTACAGATTAGGCTACGTTTTGTAGCCAAGTTACAAAAATTCATTCAAATAACAAGAACATCAGAATATAACATAAAAACCATTTAAACGCATTCCCTGAGACAAAACATTACATTTATCATTGATTGGAGTGTATGGACTTATGACAAATTAAAAAAGGGGATGAGAAAGGATGTCGGAGAAGGGACAATTATGAGGTTCAACATACCCCCACTAAGAAGTCACTAAATGTCCTCGTGCAATTTACCAAAAATGTGAACTCTCTTCTCATACTGCATTTATTCAGACACTTCTGCCAATACATCCAGTTTTCTTATTTTTCTTTTCTTTGAAGTGATTTCCCTCCTGGGATTTCTCATAAGGAGCTTGTATCTGAGATTAATGACTGCCTTGTTTAGTGATTTGTTCTTTCTTTTTAATTTCCTATTCTTTTTGTACCACAATCCTAAGTGCATAATGGTATTGTCACTAATTTTTTTCTCCAATTTTTTTCAAGGCTTCATTCTCTTATTTAATATGCCTATTCAATATCTCTAATTCAAATATTTCTTGTTTGAGAGTATCAACTAGAGCTTCTTTTGGATTGATAGGAGGTTCAGGATTCATTGTTGCATTTCTCTTCTCCAGTGACTCTATGTAATCATATATTTCTTGTTGTACTGGATCTATGCCTAGAGATCTCATGTTGGGATTACCTTCAAAATTATGTATAGGAGAATTTTCAGGGCTATGTAGAGGAGAAGTATTGATAGGATATGGTATTGGAGTTTATTCCTATAAATTTATGAACCCTGTCTCCTGTGGAATTGTTTTCTTCATTGAACCTCGGACTCTAAAGCTCCTTCTCAGCTGTAGGGGATTTATATTTTCCTCACTTGTAACCTTGCTCCTCTTTTCTATTTTACCTCTTGTCTTAAATTTTCCTTGCTTCTTTTTCTTCATCAGTTCTGCCAGAGTGAGTTCCTCATCATTTTTCTGAAGTGGAGATGCAAGTATGTCCTTAATGCTTGTGTCAATTTTCTTCCTTCTGCTTCTTCTAGTATTGTCTTCTTTAGGCAGCTCTGGTACATCTTGGAAATGGTTTCCGATAAGAAAGTTATCCCAAGAATATCCTATGTTTTTCAAATGAAACTCAAGAAGGATTTTTATCAACCCATGATGGTGCATAGTATTACCTATAAACTGAATTCTCTTCTACACATTTGTAGACATTCTTTTTAAGCTATTCAATAAAAATAAGGGAAGATTTATTTCACCATCCTCTAAGAAATTTATCAACAATCGAATATGATACACATACATGCAGCCAAATCTACCTTCACAAGTGATTAAATTTCTGTAAAACTAAGAGCATGTTCCTCCATTTATTTTTAAGTGATGAACTGGGGATACCCTTTCTGAAAACAGAAATATCCATACCTGGGTTTTTTAGGATAACTTTCCATGATTCATTGTGAAATTCCTTGTTTTTGAACAACCTTTTTCCAACCCTTAGAAGTTTTGTGGCTTTGGTTATGAATGTCTCAGTAACTGTGAGCTTGATATCTCCAATTTCAACTTTTGTGCCATCAAAAGACCTAGCAAAATACTTTGTGATCTCTTTGTGAAAACCATCGAATTTCTCTATGAATTTTAGCCATTTAGCTTTCTGCAATATCTCCTTGATCTGAGGATATCCTTCCATATATTTTGTTCCAACCAGTTCTGATCTAACTATCAAACTCATACTTTCTGTTGTAAACAATCTATCTTCAGAATTATCCTTCTCCGTTATGAAGTGAATCGGATTACACATCTGATGAAGGCATCGAGGGCTTGTAGGAATAAATAAGTGAGATGGATTGGGTTTTTGAAGAAACGTAGATGGATATTTCATGTCAACAGGTCATGACTGTTAATCATGAGGGAGTCTATTGTGGATTGTTATGAAACATAATGTGGATGATGTGGTTGATCTGGATATGATGAAATTCCCAATCAAATCAAATGATGACATGTCACTGTAGCATATGATTATCTATGTTAGACATGCTAATGTTTTTACCTTGTTATTAAAATAAATTTTCGCAACTTTACCTTTAGAACTAACCTTTTGTTGTTGTTTCTTTGGTGTTGATGCTTTAGGTACTTTTAGCATGGTGGTATTCAAATGTAGTCCTTCAATTTCCTGTATTCATCATTTTTTTAGTAGGTTGTACAAATGTGTCAGAGCTACAGAATGGTAATGGAATATGGCTGCAAAATATGGAATCGGTTGCAGAATGTGGAATCAGCTACAGAATGTGGAATTAGCTACAGAATGGAATGTGGCTGTAAAATGGGATGTGGCTGCAGAATGTAGATTCTATAGAATGGAATATAAGCTGCATATTAGAATATGATTGTGGAATGGAATGTAACTGCAAAATAGAATATGAGTTGCAAAATATAATATGGTTGTGGAATGGAATGTAAGTGCATAATATGAGCTATAAAATGGAATGTGACTGTGGAATGGAATTTAATTGCAGAATTGAATGTAATTCTGTAATGCTACTTATTGTAGAAAAGAAAGGGAAAATATAAGATGTCAGAAATTTCTGATTTTCATCCTGTATTTTCTGTATAAGGATGCCAATCATTGATTGGTTTTCATACTTATACAATTTATTATTATTATTATTATGAAAAATAAAATCTAATTTAGTGAATAAGAATGATTCTTCTTCATTAACTTCATATCAGTATTATCTTGGAAAATCTTGATAAACTCTTCTCTTGAAATTGGCTTATGATATACTTTCAACCGATGTCCATTCACAAGAAGAGGTACCTTTTCTTCATCAATGATCCTTATCCTGACTGCTCCATTTTCAAAGACCTTTTCAATCTCATACGGCCAAGCCAATGAGTCTGAAAATTTCCTTGAAAATCTTTGAACTTTGAATCGAACAAAAGTGCCCAATCCCCTTCTTGAAAAATTTTCTCCTTGATATATTTATCATGCCATTTGGACCTTTGCTGCTAGACTATACTAGTTCTTTGAACTGAATCTTGCATAATTTCATCAAGCTCATTAAGTTTCTCCAATCTATGCTTCTGAGCTTCTGATAAAACAAGTTCCAATTGGACTGCCATCTTGAAGGTTTGAATCTGAAATTCTATAGGAAATATGACTTGCTTCCCATAAACAAGTTCATAAGGAGTATGTCATGTTGTATTCCTCCATGTGGTTCTGTAGGCCCATAAGCCTTCGGGAAGCCTTTCTGCCCAATCTCTTCTAGGTAGATGTACAGTATTAATGATAATTCCTTCAATCACTTTATTGGTGGACTCTACTTGACCATTTTCTTGTGGATGAAAAGGAGTGGATTTTTTGTGCTTGATCTTGTAATCTTCTACAAGATCTTTCACCAAGTTGGATGTAAAATGTGATCCCTGATCTGTCACAATTTCTCTTGGAACACCAAAACAAGTGAAGATATCCTCAAAAATAAATTTAACTACATAACATTCATTATCTAAAGGTAGTGCTTTAGCTTCTACCCATTTAGTGACATAATCAATACATACCAAAATATATTTACTTTTATTAGATGGTGGATAGATTGGTCCAACAAAATCCAAGGCCCATTTTTCAAATGGTTCGATGAGTACCTAAGGTTGTAATGACCTTTCATTTAAAGGAATAGGTTTCCCCATTCTTTGGCAATTATCACACCTTTTGACATACTCTTTGGTATCTCTAAATATGGATGGCCAATAATATCCTAAATGAAGGATTTTATAGGTTGTCCTCTTGTCAGCAAAGTGTCCACGACAAGGTCATCATGACATGCCTTAATAATTTCAGGCATTTTATCTTCTCAAACACATATTATGATAATGAGATCTGGACCTGTTTTATACAGTTCATTAGTAATCCATGAGTAATTTGCACTTATTTGAATCATTCTTCTTTTCTCTCTAGGAAACAAATGTGAAGGTAATTTTCTTGTGACTAAGTAATTATCAATATCTGCAAACCAAGGAATTTTAGTAGTTATTGCAAAAAGATATTCATCAGGAAACTTATCCTCAACTGGAGTATCATTTTTGATATTTTGAATTCTAGATAAGAAATTAGAAACTTTATTTTGTTTTTCAGGTCGGTCTAGAATGGCGATATTGAATTCTTGTAAGAGTAAAAACCATCTTGTAACTCTTCCATTAGTAATATATTTATGCATTAAGTATCTAATTGCAAAGTGACCTGTGTGAACAAAGGTTTCATAGCCTGTAATATAATGTCTAAATTTGTTGATAGCATGAACAATGGCTAAGAATTCTTTTTCAGATACAGTGTAATTTAACTCAATGGGAGTCAAATTCTTACTTGCGTAGTAGACGGCATAGGGGATCAAATATTTTTTTCCTAATACAGCTCCTAGAGTTGTACCTAAAGCATCTGTTGAAATATGAAAAAAAAAAATCCAATTTGGACCTCTTAAGATGTGTGCTTCAGAAATTTTTGTTTTTAAAGTTTCAAATGCCAATTGGAAATCAAGATTCCAACTGAAAGCACAATCTTTGGTAATTAGCTTGAAGAGTGGGGATGCTCTTTTAGTGAAGTTTTCTATAAATATTCTATAATACCCTGTGAATCCTATAAAACTTCTAACATACTTTTGACAACTTGGAATTGATAATTTGGAGATGACTTCAAATGTAGATGTATCAACTTTAATTCCATCTCCTGAAATGTGATGTCCTAAAACAATCCCTTCTATAAACATCATAAAACATTTTTCATGAATTAATGAAAGATTTTCTTCTTTACATCTTTTAAGAACCTTTTCCAAATTCTATAAAGCTTCTTCAAATGAATTCCCATATATACCTCTACACAATCATGTATTAGATCAGAAAAAATTCCTAGTGCTTCACTTTGGAATGTTGCAGGTGCATTACATAAACCAAAAGGAAGGACTTGATAGGCATAAGTTCCCCTTGGACAAGTAAATTTGGTTTTATCTTGGTCTTCAGGTGCTACCTAAATCTGGATATAACCACTAAAACCATCCAAAAATGATAAATATTTCTTACCTGCTAGTGTATCCAATACTTGATCTATAACAGGTAAAGGAAAATGATCTTTTAAAGGAAGGACTTGATAGGCATAAGTTCCCCTTGGACAAGTAAATTTGGTTTTATCTTGGTCTTCAGGTGCTACCTAAATCTGGCTGTAACCACTAAAACCATCCAAAAATGATAAATACTTCTTACCTGCTAGTGTATCCAATACTTGATCTATAACAGGTAAAGGAAAATGATCTTTTAGGGTGGCTTTGTTCAATTCTTGATAATAAATGCATACCCTCCACTTACCATTCTTTTTGGGTATAGTCACTAAAGGGGAGACCCACTGACTGTCTGAAATTGGGTAAATGAAGTTCACATTCAAAAATTTTTGCAACTCTTCTTTCACAATTTCCCTAAGATTTGTATTCATCCTTCTTTGAGGTTGTCTGATAGGTTTACAATTTTCCTCGATATAGATGTGATGTATGCAAGTCTTAGGACTAATTCCTTTCATGTCAGTGTATTCCCATGCATATGCAGAAGAATGTTGTTGTAATTTTCTGATTAACTTTTCTTGTTGTAGTCTTTCCAAGTTTTTGTTTATGTTCAAAGATTTTCCTGGAAATTTTTCAACTATAGAGTTACCAAATTCTTCCATAGAGTATAGAGACATTTGTCTATATGACAAGTATTCAATATTGCATTTCTCTTGAAATTGATCATGTTCATATTTTGAAGATGATTCAAAGTTTTCTATTGAATTTAAGATTTGACTATATTCACTAATGTTTGAAATAGTAAAGAGGGGTTATATATCATTGTCATCATCAATCCATTCTTTGTCATCTAACTCTGTGATTGTTTTTTCTAGAGGATATAAAGTGAATTTTTTTGTTGAGTTACCATCAAAGATATACATGTCACCAGATCTACAGCTAATGAAAGAATCAATTGTAGCCAACCAAGGTCTTCCTAATATAAGTGGATGCCCTCCTAGATTGTTTTTGGGAATCATAAAATCAACAGGGTACTCCCAAGAATCTAGAGATACTGAGATATCTTCTAATACACCATATGGCTTGATTACATATCTATCTGCTAATTGCAATAATGTAGGTGTATACAGAAGGTTAGGAAGTTTGAGTTGTTCCATGGTCTGTTTTCTCATGATGTTTATAATTGCTCCTAAATCAATCAGTGTATTTGGAATTTCAACACCATTGATATGTGTTTTTACAACTAGACTTCCTGGATCTAAATATTTTTGTATGGAAATTTTTCCCATCATTATGTCTGCAATTTTTCCTACTAGTTGAATTATTTTTATTTCTTTTGTTTTTCTCCCTAGTTTCTTCGTGCTCAACTCTTTTATTATTTTGTCTAGAACTGGAATTTCGTTAATGGCCTGTAACAAAGGGATTTTGATACAGACATTTTTCATTACATCTACAAAATCATAATTAGGAAACATGATATGTTTTTCTACCCCTCTATCAACTTTTAATCTTTCAGGAAAAGGAGGGTTAGAAATAGACACTGATGGTTGCTCTATAATAGGAGTTGAGTTTATTAATTCTTTTTGTTTTTCATTTTCAGAATTCTAGTTTTGAAGAGATGTTCCTTCTTCAAAACTTTTATTTGGTTGTAGAGAATCTTCCTCAATATTATCTTGTTCTTGAATAACTACAGAAGGCTTTTTATTTTCCAATATCATACCAGATCTAAGTTGGACATCTTTAAGATCTAGTGGAGTAATTATGTAGGTTGAAAATTGTTGTCCTTATATCATGTAAGTATTTTGAGGATTTTTATTATTAGGGTTTGGTAATGGTTGGGCAGGTAGTTGATTTGGTATTTGTGGGAATGGCAATGAAAGTTTTGGATTTTGGTTTTGGAGTTGGGGTTGTTGATTTTGTTGAGGATTTTGTTGGGGAGGATAGTTTGGATAGGATGGAGGATATTGGTAGTATTAAGATTATCTACCATAGGGATTTTGCATTCCTTATGCCCAAGATTGAGGTTGGATCCAAGGTTCTTTCCAAGAATTCCAATTATTTGGTGGAGGTTGAGTGTACATTTGGTTGTTAAAACCATGAGTTTGTGGCTCCTGTCACGGCCTTCTAGAGACAAAGCAAAGAGATTATGTTGGATTTGAAGTTGCTTCTTCTTGAAAAACATATTTAAGACCTGGGATTGAAGGGCAACTTTTAGTTTCATGATTTTCTAATAAAATCACATAGGTCTCAATGAATTTTACATCAAGAGGACATTCCCTTGAAGCATGATTCTTTCTGCATTTAGGACAGAAGATAGCTAAAGCATCAGTCTCGGCTTTCTGCTTGTTTTGTAATTTAAGGGTTTTTATTTGTTCACTAAGAATCCCTAAAATATATGTTTTAAATTCATCAAGCATATTTCCAATTTCTTTTATACTTATTGTTCCAGTTCCAGATCTATTTACTCTAGCAAGAGAAGGATCTCTTGGACTTTTCCCGATTTTTTCTTTTCCCCTTGAGAGATGAATACATAATTCAGCAATGTCAAGTAATGGGAGTTGAGAGATATCTCCCTTCCCCATCATGTTGATGATATCTATCCATTCATCCCTAATGGCTTTTAATAAAAGAGCTTTTAAAGTATCTTGATCTAAATTATCCATTTTTTCTCTTTTTATGTTATAATTCAATCTTTCAATTAAATCCTCCAAATTTTCATCCTCTTTTTGCATCATTTTGAATACTTCATCCTTGTGATTAATGGGTATCCAATAATCCAAATATCTTTCTAAAAATGATTTATTCATGTCATTCCATGTTCTGATAGACTGAGTGATTAAACCCATGAACCATTTTAAAGCTGCTCCTTTCAAGTTGAAGGAAACAACTTAAGTCTTTGAGAGTCTTGTAAATAATCATAAATTCTATGCAAAACTTCAAATTCAAACAAAAAGGTTTCAGGATCTTCACTTTTTAATCCATGAAAATTTGGGAAGACAGAGGGTGAGATATTTTTCATTGTGGTATTTATATCTCCATCAACTACAGGGAATCCAAAAGAACTATCAATTTCACTATTTCTTATGTTTTCTTCATTTATTCTACCTCCTCCTACATTCCCTCTACCTCTTCCTCTATCTCCTCCTCTAAACAATAGATTTTATCCTTTTATAATTTCTACTTCTCCTTCTCCTCCTTCTCATCTTCCTGCCATTATAGATTCTTCAAAGCTAATATAAGGTTCAATATGCAAGGTTAAATTCTCTTTCTCTGGTTCTTCTATTAATGTAATGTTGAAGAAAGGTTCTTCTTATTCTTCTCCACTAGGAATTTCTAACTCTTCAGCTGAAATATGTTCCCCTATAGAGGTGAAAAAGGTTACTCCTTATGTTGCATATCTAGGATCTTCTTCCTCTAATACTGCCTTAGTGGATGAAGTAGGAGATCCTCCTAATTGGATTTATGACCTTAGGACTTCAGAAAGTCTATGTCTAGTGAAGTATGGAATATGATTTTGAGATGGAGGTGTATCACTTCGTGGTCTAGGTGGAGTGACTGGTGTGGTAGGAATTAAACTCTTGCTTCTAGCTATGAATCTACCCCTAGAATCTCTTTCCCTATGCATATCATTTTTTTAAAATGTAAGAAATGAGGCTACCTAATTACACTTCCCTGGCAACGGCGCCAAAATGTTTAGCCAATTTAATGTCTTAAATTGCTTACATAAATTATCAATCGAGGTTTGTAATCTAATGAAGTGTGGTGCACTATATGAGCTTAGTTAACCTTATTCTTACTTCGTTGTATGTATTTTTATGTTGTTTTGGGGGCTTTATGCTTTATGTCCAAATGTTAATCTAATAAATAAATACTGTGAAAGGAATCAACTAAATCTAGTGAAATTTAAATGTGAAAAATTAAACTTTAAAGAAAGAAGAAAAGGAAGTGTTCTTAAGTTAAACTAATTTGCATAAAGATGAACCAAAACTAGTAAATGATTAAAACCTAATTTGAAAAATAGATTTTTTATGCTAATGAATTCCAATTTAATGTTAGTCCTATTCCATGGATATAAATATTATGACTGAAAATTGAAATTGCAATGCTACTATAATTGAAAAAAAATTCAAAGATAAGACAAGCTAATGTATGTTTGATTACTCCAGCATTCAATATGAAGTGTGATAAAATAATCCTCCTGAAATGATGTGTAAGCAACCAATTATACCTTAGTTTGTAATGTTCTAGAAAAACAAGTAAAGTGTTCAAAGGAAAACTGAATAATTGCATAAACTAGATATTCAAGCATTCAGTTTAAAAATATGATAAAATCACCTTCTTGAAATGATCTTTAAGAACACCCAATTATACAATGGAATGAGGATCTAAAAATAAATGTAAAAGCATGTAAAAATAAAGCTCAATGATTGTATAGGTTGAACATTCAATCACCCAATTTGGAAGTATGACAAGTCACCTTCTTAGCCTGATATTTTAGGAACAATCAATCATACAATGAATTGATAGTTTGATCTAAGAAAGTAAATAAAAAAACATGAAAGGAAACAAATTAATTGTGATTTCTATTGCCTCAAACTTAATCCAATTGGAAAATAGGTAAATATGTCCTCTTGAAATGTTTTCAGAAAAGAAAAGTTTACACATTCATTCTATTGTTGATGCTAAGAAGACATTCATGACTTAATTCTATGCTACTGATCGAAAATTGTAATGTAATATTAATCTACTCATAAAATTGACAAAACATAGTAAAGAATTTAAACTAAAACAATGAACGAAAAACCTCCTCCTGTGCAGGGGCCCTCTATAGCAGATTTGGTCGAAATCCTAACTGGTTATATGCGCACTAAGAAATCACTGGAACCATGAACACAATTCTTATATTATAATATAACAGAGTGTCAAAACAATACACAGCGCTTCAGCAAAATTACTACTTGTCTTCGATTCTGTACAACCAGTATTCAAATAAAACTAATCATAACTGTAATGAGTTGATTACGCCTACAGGTGGCTATCTTAACCAAATTATAGAATTGTAGTTTGACTGTTTAACTCTTGATTTGCTACGTCAAATCAAATCAAGAGTTCTTCGCTTCTCAGCTTACGTCCTTTGACCATGCTTTGACCATGATCTCAGGCATCCTTTTCTATTGATTTCGATCAAGTAGATAGGACGAAATCCATGTGTGAATTATTCTGGAGATGCCCATGTGGCTCATTTCTCTATTTTCTCCTTGGAACCTTCCAAACCAAGAAAGTAGCTACAGAACCAAAGATTAGCTGCAAAATAGGCTGTGTTCTGTAGCCATGTTACAAAAATTCATTTAAATAACAATAACATCAGAATATAACATAAAAATCATTTAAATGCATTCCCTGAGACAAAACATGACATTTATCATTGATTGGAGTATATGGACTTATGAGAAAGTAGAAAAAGGGATGAGAAAGGATGTCAAAGAAGGGACAATTCTGAGGTTCAACAGTACCTGCACTCATGGGAGGGCTCCTGGGAGCTGTAAGTTTTTGTTTTTACTTCTAGTTAAGCTTTATGTTTCATAGCATTAAGTTATCACAGTGATTATAACTTTGATTTTCAGGGAACGCGTGTGATAGTTAAAATAGATTTTTTTGTAGAATTCATAATAGAACATGCTATACAATTCTTTTTTATAGAATTTCTTTCATAGATTTAATCTTGTTGTGTGAAGAGTGAAGAAAATAATCAAATGGATTTATTATGCACATGTAAATTGTGATTTATCTAGATAGAAATTATAATAATTTGATTTATTATAGAAATTATAATAATTTGATTTATTATTTTTAATTAGAAGTATAATTTCTTTCAAGGATTTATTTCTGTTAGTGTGAAATAGATTTATAGTTAACCTTTCTAGTGTGATATTTTTTTGCACTTAAAGATTAGTTTCATTTACGTCAGTGTGAAATAGATTTATATTTAATTTTTCCAGTGTGATAATTTTCTGCACTTAAATATTAGTTTCATTTATGTCGGTGTGAAGTAGATTTTACTCTGATAGTGTGATATTTATTTCTGCATTTATTGTTGGCTTTATTTTTGTCAGTGTGATATTTTCATTTCAGAGTGACAATATTTTTACTTTGAGTGATTCTTAGATAAAAAAATGTGCATAAAAACATCCTAATTCAATTCAAAAGTCACTCACATAATAAGGAGTCCTAGCACAAATGGTGCACATATACTTCATCAATTTACAATACTTGGTCGATAATTTATGGAGTAATTTAATATCAATTAAAGTACCAACATTTTGGTGTCATTGTCAAGGAAGTCTATATAGGATTCTTTTCATTTGAATAAAAAATGAAAAAAATGATAAAAAATATTTATCTATAGGGATAGAGATTCTAGGGTGTATTTATAAGTAGAGGTAGGAGTTCAATCCCAAAATCACCACTAACTCCACCAAGACCCTGTAGTGTCACACCGTCCACTAAAAGTCATATTCCATTATTTGCAGGTAGACATAGACTTCCTGAGGTACATATATCTGAGATACAACCTAGGTATTCACCAACTTCCTCTATTGAAGTTGTAGTAGAACCTACATACCCAACAGAAGGAGTAATATTTCTACTTCAACTAGAAAACAACTTCTAGGAAAAGAATTGGAAGTTCCTAGTGAAGAGGAAGGAGAAACTTATTTTAACATCCCACTGGTAGAAAAACTAGAGGAGGAGCTATAAAATTCAATTATAGAACCTTATATTAACTCAGAGGAATCTGCAATGGCAGGAGAAGGGGAAGGAGAAGTACATAATATGAATGTGAACTTAGGATTGGAGGAAAAAGAGGTAGAGGAGGAAATAGAGGAGGAGGTGGAGGAAGAGATATAAGAGGTGGTAGAGGAGAACCATAACCTTTTAGATTTCCCATCTTAGATGAAGATATTACAGCCAGAATGAAGAATATCTCACCCTCCATCCTCCCTAATTTTCATGGAGTAAGGCATGAGGATCTTGAAACATTTCTTTTTGAGTTCGAAGTCTTATGTGGGTCTTATGACTAATTGCTTGATTATCAAAAATCGAAATTGTTTCCAGTAACTCTTAAAGACAGAGCACTTAAATGGTTTATGGGATTAAAAATAGATACCATAAGAATATGGGAAGAGTTGAAAGATCTATTATTAGAAAAATACAAAGATTATTTTATGCCTCATAACCTAATATGAAGTCTTTAAGATGATAAAAAAAGGGGATGGAAATCTTGAAGATTTGGTTGAAATATTTGTTTATAATGTTAAAAGGGCTAAAATTCATAATCTATATGATGAAACTTTGAAAGCTATTTTGCTAAAATCCATTAGAGATGAGTGGGTAGATCTTATCGATTATCATTTAGAGAAATTTTTGAACTATGTACACATATTTCAAGAGGTAAGGCTAGAACCGAGAAAAGTCCAAGAGACCCTGTAATGTCTAGGATCAATAAATATGCAAGTAGGACAGTAGGTAGAGCTGAAATAGGCAATTTTATGGATAACTTCAAAACAGATATTTTAGGGAGCCTTAGTGAAAAACTAGATACCCTTAACATTCAAAATAAGCAAAAAGCTAAAAATGTTTCATTATCAATTTTTTTTCCTAAATGCATAAATAAACATGCTTTAAGAGAATGCCCTCTTGATGGTGGGGAAATATGTGCTATTTGTGCATAAAAATGTGACACAAAGGTATTCCCTTCAATCCCTGGGCTTAAAGCAGACTTGTAAAATGAAGTTGAAACAGGCCAAGTTGAGTCACTTTGTTTTATTGGTAAAATACCATGGCAACCACAATAGCCAAAAATAGTACAAGGTATTAACCCTCAATACCAATCATATGCACAACCTCAGAACAATTGGAATATCCCAAAGCCTTAGAAAAATTGGCCACCTCAAAATCCATTATCGACACAAGATTAGCAGTACCCTCCTAGAAACCCTCAGTATAATCAATTTCAAAAGCCATTTGTTCCATATTATCCTCCTCAATCAAATTACTTTCCACGATCTCAAATTCAAACTTAGCCTTCTAATCAACCACTTCCATTACCACCCACATAATACCCCCAAAAAACCAATAAACTACCCTCTCAACCACTTCCAAATCCGAATAATAAAAATTCACAACTTATTTACAATATAGAAGGTCAGGATTTCCAAGTTTGCATGATAACTCCATTAGATATAAATAATGTCCAACTAAGACCTGGCAGAGTTTTAAAAAATCATTTACCATATGTTTTTATTTAGGAATCCCAAGAGGATGAACTTATTGAGAAATAAACATATCTTAATCAAGAAGAAATTTCTCATAAAGAAAGCACTCATGTACATTCTAATGATACTTCAATAAACTCAACTCCCATTGCAGAACAATGTTATGTTTCTGTTCAAAATCCACCTTTCCCTGAAAGGCTTAAAATTGACAAAGGAATAGGAAAACACATTGTGTTTCCTGAATATGACATGTTAGATGAACTAAAGAATGTTTGCATTAAAATTCCTTTGTTACAAGCTATAAAGGAAATACCAATATTTTCAAGGACCATTAGGGAGTTGAGCATTAAAAAACTAGGAATAAAAAGAAGAGAAGCTTAAAAAATCCAGTTAGTCAGGAAAATGACATATATTATGATGGGAAAACCCACAGTTCAGAAATATCTAGATTCATATAGTTCAATTGTAAAAACACACATTAATGATATTGATATTCCAAAAACATTGATTGATTTAGGAGAAACTATAAATATCAAGAGTAAACAAACTATGTCTTACACAGCATTTTGTCATCGTCCCTGCAATCCACATCCCGCACATTGGAGGACCATTTCTGTGACTTATATGAAGTGGCATGCCTTGCAAAAGGTATCATTGCATCCCTTGCCATGAGAAGAACATTTCCTATGTTGACTTTTCCTTGAATAGACCATCAAAAACACATGCTTTTGGGTTGGTGCTAGCAGACCATTATAGCCTCGCACCGATGAAGGAAATTAACACTAGGCCCCGCGCCCATTGGCACTTTGTCCTAGTGAGCTACCCGCGCCAAGCTATTTTTGGAATGTTTTTTAAATATAGAGGTGAAGTTTCCATGCTAACTACTTCGTGAGCGAGTCAGCTTGGGTTGTTTGACTGCATAACCATGAACATTTTCCTTTGGCCTCTTGTTTCCACTTTGGGGGAACCTCCCAAAGGATAAGGCATCCCTTCCACCATTTTCGAGATCCCAACCTCCTCCTCTCCCTCTATAAATAAACCTCTCTCACATTGATGCATCTAGCTGAAGCGGAATTGCTAAACATTTTTCTGAAACAAACTGATATAACTGGTGAGATAGAGCAAAGAGAGAGACCCTTGTCAAGAGAGAGTTTAGTTTTGCCTCGCCATGTCCAAATTCCTTGACAAATGCTCGATATGTGCTTCAACTGGACTCGCTGAAGGAGGCTGCGATGTCAAGGCTCCAGTTGTAATCTCTTTCTTTCTATTAATATATACATGACTGATGTTTTGGTTCTTGTCTTGTGTTGATGTAATTTATTTTACGCAATACGTTTAATATTTTTTGACTGATTAGCTAGTTATGAATGCAATTATTGTTATGTATGCTGATTTTTTCCTTTGATCTTTTTGCAGACACCCGAATACCATTTTTGAAGGATCGCGACGTGTCGGGACAAAGATCAGGAGACCTCTATTGTAGCTACGACAGCCGCATTGGATTTCAAGTAGGACAATCTATCCCAACTCGTTTCATTCGTTAACTAGGAACCAACACATTAGCATGTCCTCTTGCTGCTAGACCCACCCTACAGCTAGAGGGATCGCCTATGTTCGTAAAGGGGTTTTACCTACATAACAAGGTTATGACTCCACTAGGGATCAGTATATGTTTTTTGTCTCATTGTTTGTTGAGAGTTTGACTTGTCGAGTTGACTTTAATCGTTTGATTGCTTTTCTGCCTTGCTTGACTTGCCTGACTATTTTGAATCCTCTTGTTTAGTTCTAGAGCTCAATTTTGACATCTTCCCACTGGTTTTATCCTTTTCATATAGTTTTCTAGCTTAGTGTTTTTTCTTTGAACAGTCGCACCAATTGGCGCTTGTTGATTTTGTCACAGGTGCACCAACCCCTGTTAGGCACGGATTACAGCCTGATAGTCATGCCGAATCCTGTAGGATTTGGTTTGACCTTCTTCCTGAGTTTTTGTCAGTAGTTATTGACTCTGGATTTATTATTTTCCTTGCAATTGGTCTTTTGGAATTGTTTTGACTTTGTAGCCTTGGTATTCTCAGTTGTTTGTCCATTGTCTCGTAAGTGAAGTTTATAGCCCTAGGGTTTCTAGGTGTCGTTTGCTCACTAAGCCTTCTGAGATGGACTCGAGTCACTTTGATATCTATCATTTCAATTCATTGGTCGATTGCGTTAGTCTTTCTTGATCCTTCGCGTCTTTGGTTTGTTGGATGATCACTTTTGTTTTCATTTAACTCTCCATTTCGTCACTTCGAGCATAGATCACATTACTCATTTGGATCGTTTTGAAAGCTTTTTGTCTGCTTGGAAGAGTGCATCATTGTTTTGAATACATTTTATGTTTGTATTGAATTTGATTTATTTGTTTTAGATATTTACATTCATAGTGCTCAAATCTAGTGTTTGATTTTCTTTTTAGTGCAATAGTGAATTGTGTGCTTCATTCATCTAAAAAACAAAACAAAAAAAATCATTCTTTAGTTTAGATTGAAAATGAAAAGTTCTTTTGCATAACTAGCTCTTAGTGAACTAGGAAATAGTTTTTTCATTTGGTTGTATTAGATGCATTAGTGACATTATTCTCAAGTTTTCATTGATTGCTACTTTGTTAAAATATTCCTATCCTTCTCTTAGTTAGCATTCATCAAACGGAGATGATGTTCTTTAGCATGTAGTGTGCATTTAGGAATTTGAGACCAAATTGGATAGAGCCTTGAAATTGAAACATTAATTCAAGATCAACCTTAATCTAAGAAAGCATTGAACCCTAACGCAAATATTTTAGAGGTCTAGGCTAGTGACGTGTTCGAGGTCGTTAAACCTAGTAGTTGTTTTTCGCCAAATGGCTTTAGACAGTGCTAGCACAAACTTGTGCTCCCTATACCGCTGCGTATATAAAGGGAGACTCTCATAGGTTCAAATCCTTTATCCATAGGAAGCTGAGTCTGCCGCCCTGTAACAGTGATACACCGAACACAACATTCGGGGAGACTACCTACATGTACGTCAAGTCCTTGGTCATTTCTCTTTCATTTTATCACCAAGGTGTATATGGCAGTTCACGGAAACTTGGTATACCCTCTTTCTTAGATTACCTGAGTAGTCATTTCGATCTTTTCATGACTCCTTAAAAAGTGAAAATATCATCAAGCACTTGTCCTTTCACGCTCATTCAATCTGAAAGTGACTAGAGTCATCTTTTGCCTATTTCTCGACTCTTAAAACATGAAACAACAAAGTTTCATTTCAATGTCATAAAATTAACTGCCTATGATCACACGCCCATGACAAGTTTACTGCTTGGCTTGTTTTTGTAGTTCCTTAAAGTTTGATCTTGAAGCCTCAAATAGGTTGTCTCATTTTTCTTCCTGTGTTGAAGTATTGTCACAGTGGTGGAACCACCAGTTTTGTCGTTTTCTCCACTACCTCCTAGTGGTAGTCCTTTTCCTGACGTTTCTTTGGAAACACCTCAGTCCACTAGGTCTACCGAGTTTTCACAGCCTATTCTCCCGAGTGTCTTACCTCTCGTTACTCGGTCTCCTCCTGAAGGGTTGGTTGATTTCAATTGGCCACCTTAGGGTGCTTGGTCTAGTTTTGGGAGCGAGGAAGAATTCCCTCCTCTCAATTCGGGATCGCCATTATTAGCCACTGCTTTACCCCCTATTCCTCGTCGTCTTTTTGACAATCTTACGACCTCATCAGATATGGATTCTTCCAGTCTTGTTGGCAGTGAAGAGCTACATGCTTCTACAGGGGAATATCAGCTTTTCCCAGAAGAGTTCCCGTATATCTCCAGTCAACATTCCCCCCAATCGATGTCTCTTCCACCTGGTTACCGTACTTTGGGTCAGATCATATCTGGTGTGGCATCCATGGCACAATTCAGTATAGTGGCTCCCATTGGAAGCTCAGATTTTTCTACATTAGGAATGTCGCCTTCGACACCCATTTCATTGGCCACTGTTACATTTTTCCCAGTTCGACCTACCGTTTGTGTGGCTTCATCTGCACTAGTTGCTAGCACGACTCCGTCGTCAGGGTCTACTACTGTTTGCAGGTCTATATTTATCAATCCCACATTGCCTGTTAGGCCTGTCGTGAGTGGATCACAACCTCGCGCTATGGAAACTTTGTATACGTCTACCACTCCTATATTTTCTACTTATACATTTGATGACTATCTATTGGATATTTAGCGATGGCATGCTCCCTCTCATGATTCTTTGTCGCAAAATTCCACACCTCAGGGTTCTCAGTAGCCACAAGCTCCTGGAAATCCTCCCCATCATTATGATGTCTACGGTAATCCTATATATTTTCCTCCCATCGATCCTAATCAAGCTATTTATTTGCCTCTGACAAATCCCTATCAGACCGTTTCTCATCAAAGACCATCATTATAGGGACAACCCTTGGGTCTACAAGGACAACCCTTACAAGGAAAACCTTTGGTCCAGCAAGGACAACCCTTTGGTCCTCAGGGAAAACCCTACAGTCCACAAGGACAACCCTTACAGGGACAACCTTCGATCCAACAAGGACAACCCTATGGTGAGTCTGGTCAACCTCAGTTTCAACCAGGAGCGTCTTATGTTCCTGGGGGGGGAATTTATCCACCACAGGGGCAACCTTTTGTGCAACAGTAGCAACCTTACATTTTGTAAGGCCAAGCTTTTGTACAACAAGGAAAACCCTACAGTCCTGCTCCGAGCTAACCTGGTTTTTAGGGGCAACCTGGTCCATCTCAACCATCGGGCCAACCTCTTCCACAAGAGAAACTTGGTGGCCCTCAGTATCCAAGCCACCCTGCTTCGCAGGGACAGCCTGCCCAACCTCAGCAACCGATCCAAACTGCTCAACCTGCTCAACAGTTGGTTCAACCTATTCAACCTGCTCAACAGCCAATTCAACCCATTCAACCAGCTTAGCAACCCGTTCAACCTGCTCTGCAGGGACATCTTTCTCAACCTCAAGGCACTACTTACCCTCCTCAAGGTCAATTTCAGGTTGTATATAGTGTGCCCCAAGGTTTCCCTTATCACCCTCAAAGTCAATCCCAGATGGTGTGTAATCCACCTCAAGGAAATTCTTACATTCCGCAGCAGAATCCATACGTTGCTCAACAAGGACCTTAATGGTATGCTCAGAATCAGTATCCTGGTCCTCAACCCCAGTATGGGTAGAACTATCAAGCTTATAACCCCTATTGACATAATCCTCTTAGACAAAACATATGGGAGCAGAATTTCTCTCAACCTAGGTGGAATGCTAACACTGGTCCTTATCAACGACCTCCAATGCCTTTTCATCCTCAATTTTTGTTTCTCACTATGTTGGAACTGCCTAATGTGTCAAATTTGATGAACGATCCAATCCTTCATTACCTGTATTGGCCTCCTGATCTAACCAAATTCTTGGTGATTGTCCTAAGTTTGAGGGTAAGTTCGGAGAAGACCCCCAAGTGTATGTTATGATATACCATCTTTGGTGTTCCTCTAACTCTTGGGTTGACGATTCTATCTGACTCCATATTTTCCAACTGACTCTTACAGGTGCTGCTACCAAGTGGTACATCGACTTATCTCGTGGCATATTTCAGGATTTCAATTCTTTAGCCATGGTTTTTCTCATGCACTTTCAGTTACTGGTTCAGTATGAAACCGGGACGCACCTCCTCACATTCTTGAAGCAAGATCGAGCTACTCATATCTCAGATCATATTCATGAATGGAGGCACCGTCATCGTATGATAAAGTTTGATATTCCTGATTAGCTCCTAACTGATTGGTTTACTACCTCTTTCATTAGTCCTATTTCTAAGGAAATTTCTATGGGGACATGCGTCACTAAGGAACAAGCCATTTCTCGTGCCCAATACCTTGATCTTGTGTACTCTCAGTCCAGCATGTTGTACGATCTCTTGCCTGATTCTCCTAGACCTGGAACTTCAAAAGCACCAATGACGCCATATGTCAACGATATCATCTATTTTGTGTCTCAGACTTCTCGGAAGTCTTCTCCTCCAAATCCTGGGAAGCAAAAATCTACTCCTTCCAATGATACTGCTTCTCAACCAACCTCAAATTCCAGTAAAACCACGGAAGTCAATGCCATTTAGGCCAATCCAACAGATAAAACTTCCAAGGGAAAAAATATGGGTAAAGGTAAGGCTAAAGCCGATACCCCAAAACAGGATTATTAGAAATCTCGTGTTGATGATGGTTCACAGCATAAACCGAAGTATCCTTGCTTGATTTGTGATGAAGAGCACTACACCAAGGATTGTCCTTGACGGGCCGAAGTGATTCGATATCTCAAAGGCACTTAAGGAATTCCGCCTGTTCTCAAAGAACCCTTTCCATCACAGAAGACTGAGTTGGTAGAGCAACCTCAGTCCTTTGCCCCATTTGGCTCTCATGTTTTCATGATGAATGGTTTTGCATCCATTTCCATAGCTACCCAATCGAAAGATTATACCAAACTACATCAAGAAGTGGGGAAAGAGATCGATTATGGTCCTCCTCCTACGCCTTCTTCTGGCCCTATTCAAATTGAAAGGCCTAGTACTGAGCCGATTGTACAGCCACCTTCCAAAGGTGTACTCCGTAAGTCCTCTTACAATCCTAACGCCCATGCTAATCAACATTACAGTATTGTTGAGGATTTGGCCGAGGCACCATCTGCGATGTCTACATTAGAAGTGCTTAAGAGTTGTCCATCTCAACGAAAGTCTTTGCTATCTGTGATTGGTGGGGTTGATCCTACTGATTCGAGCCTTATCACTTTCGACTTGGAGAATTTCGTCCCATGTATCCCTCACCAGCTTGCGCTCATCATACAAGTTGGCATTAATCGACTGAATATCCATTGAGTGGTCATGGACGAGGGTGCGTCTACGTGCGTCATGCCATATTCCTGCTGGAAATCTATTGGTTCTCCATCTTTGAATTCATCTCCAAATTCTCTAGAAGAGTTTGATGGAAGGGAATCTAAACCTCTTAGCGTTCTAGCTAGTTTACCAATTACTCTAGAAGGGAAGATGGTCAACGTCGAGGTTGAAGTAGTTGACGCCAAACTCAATTACAATCTTCTCCTTGGTCGCAATTGGACCCATGCCATGTTGTGAGATTTTTCCACTCTCTTTTGTGTTTTGCGATTTCCACACAAAGGAAATATCGTTACTTTCGATCAGTTGTCATTATTCACTTCTTCTTCCAAGAACAACGTTATGTATGTAGATCAAATTACTATGCCTTATGAGAGTATAGGGACGGGTCTTTTCAAAGATATTGCCCTCATGGGTATTCTTCCTCTTCCTCCACCCAACACTGTTCGGATTAATACGATCTCCCGGTCTGACGATCCGTGGAAAATCTCTTTGTCTGAGCAGATTGATTCATTTGGAGATTCGATGGTGTTAAGTCCGATCAAGATTGACTATTGTGAACTTATTTAGGCTTTGGATCCTCCACCTCCTGATCATACTCCTTTGGGCATGTCTCTTGATACTTATTCTTAATCCCCTTGGCTCAATGATTTGGATTTTCCCGATCCTTTGAAAGATATATTTCCCTCCGATGAAGCCATTATGGAAACTATGTCTCTCAAGGATCCTCGTTGGGATGATAGTCATCATCGTTCCTAGTTCATGCTTGGCCTTAGGGCCATGTCTACGTGTCTTGAGAAGTTTGCTTCTCAGGTTCCTTCTCCTCTGCTTCAAACACTTATTCTGACACATGAAGTTTTTACAGAAGGTAACTTGAGTAATATCGCACAAACGATGCATGTCGACATTTCCTTCAAACTGGGAATTATCGAGAACATCCATATTGGGGTCACCTGTTCTTCAGATGAGGTTCATATCTATACTAGCCTTTTCCATGAGTTTTGCGATGTCTTTACATTGTCTTATGAAGAGATGTCTGGCATCGTTCCGAGTATAGTGGTGCATGAGATTCCTACCTATCCTGGTGTGAAGCCTGTTAGCCAGCGTCTTCGTCCTGTGCAACCTAGAAAGGCTACCACTATTAAGGGAGAAGTTGAAAAACTTCTTAAAGATGGTTTTATCTATTTGATTCCCTTGATAGAATGGATTTCCAATATTGTGCATGTAGATAAGAAACAGGATAACATTCATGTCTGTGTTGATTACCATGACATTAACTATGCTTTCCCTAAGGATAATTATCCTACTCCCTTTATTGATCAATAATTGATGACTGTGCTGGGAGTGAGATTTTTTCCCTTATGGATGGTTTTTCTAGTTACAACCAGATTAACATTATTCCAACTAATCAACATAAGACCGCCTTCATCTGTCCTTGGGGTACTTTCACTTATAAAATGCTCCCTTTTGGTCTAAAAAATTTTGGGGCTACATTTCAGCGAGAAATGTCATATTCTTTCTATGATATCAAGCACCATTTTCAGCCTTATCTGGATGACCTTCCAGTTCTTTCGGCTAAGAGTAAAGACCATCCTGATCATATCCGTCATATTTTTCTTCGCTATTGATGCTATAACATCTGGTTGAATCTACATAAGTGTGTCTTCTACATTGGCTCCAGTAGACTCTTAGGGTTTATCGTTTCCAAAGACGGGATTCGTCTCAATCTGCTCAAAGTTGAAGCAATTATTAATCTCCCCTATCCATCCTCATTACATCAGTTGCAAAGCCTGTGATATGGATTTATGCAGGAACACAAAAAAATACACATATAACCATAAATACAAAGATGCAGTGGAAATAACACTTCATTTCATTAATGTCAAAGAACTGAAATTTGCTTACAGACAGAATGGAAATAAACTAGCTAGGGTGCTGGTAGCGAATCTATGAGAAGAGATGTTGCGGCTACAGACCTTTGAATTGTGTTACAATGAGGCTCAAGGGCCTATTTATTATTGAGAAACAATGGAGAACTCTAAACTTCAAAAAACCTAATCTTAGGAGATGAAGCGCCAAAACTATGGGCCCCGTTTGGGTAAATTGGTGTTTCAACTTCCCGGGGACGTAACTTTGGCATATGATCTCTGTTTGACGCATATGATACATCGTTAGAAAGATTTATCCAAGGACTAAAATTTTTGCTAATAATATTGATTCCATAACTAAATCATATTCATCGGACAAATTATTCCCAAAAAACGCCATTTAGGGCCTTAAAACAGCTTCGGAAGTTCAAGACCCGAAAAACTGCTAAAAATAGTAAGTTGTGCTGAAACTGAAAAAATGAAAGAGACAATGGTGGGCCCTAAGTGGAATACGAGGGTGGCCACCAATATCCACCTGGATCATTCCTCCCCCCTTAGGAAGCAATGGTCCCCATTGCATTGAGTTCCTCCATGAGATGAGGAAACTTCTGCTAAACTTGGTCCCTGGGGAACCACTTGCCTTTCATTGGCGAGTGTTCTTTATTTGCATTTCCATGATACAATCTGTGGTGGCTTGTTCCATGCAGTCTGGGTTTAACTCTTTTGTTTTGAGTTCTTCTGCAATATTAGAGGTGTCTAGTAGAGGTGGGAAGTAGGGACGAAGTTAGTCTACATTGAATATTGGGTGCAGAACAAGGAATGGTGGAATACTGAGATAAAAGGAATTGTTCCCTACAGCCTTAGTGATGGTGTATGACCCATATCAGAGTGGGTGAAGCTTGCTTTGGGGTCCAATGAGGCGCTCCATCTGAAAATGTAGCCACACTTTGTCGCCCACCTGGAAGTTGTGTGGCACCCGATGTTGATCATGTCGTTGCTTGTACTTAGCATTGGCTCTATCTAATATTTCATGAACCTTTTGGTAGATGTGTGGAATTCACTCGATGAAGTTTTTTGCTTTGTCAGCTTCAGACTAGACATGAGCCGAATCGGTCGGAGTAGCCGCAAATGGCATGGCTACATCAATAGGACATAGTGGCTGGAATCCCAAGCCCACCTGAAAGGGCCTGTGGCTGGTTGAGATGTGGAGAGCCTGATTATAACTATGTTGTACATAGGGGAGGCTCTCATCCCATGTGTGTGGATGCTTTTAATTGTACATGCGCAGAATGTGTATAATCATCCTGTTGACAACCTCTGTCTGGCCATCAGTTTGGGGATGGAAAGTTGTGGAATTGGTGAGCTTAGTGTCCAACATTGACCAGAGATTGGACCAAAATGTGCTGAGGAACCTTCTGTCGTGATCTAATATGATAGACTGTGGGATCCCAAAGTGAAAACACACTCGTTCAAAGAAGAGTTTAGCAGTGGCTTCTGTTGTGATATTCTTCTTTCAAGCCGCCATAATGGCCATCTTCGAGAATCTGTCGACGACCATGAAAACATTGTCATTTCCATGCTTAGTAGAAGGAAGGCCTGACATGTAATCCATGGATATGGATTCCCAAGGTCAACTAGGGGTAGCTAGCAGAGTATAGAGCCCTTGCTTCTTGATGGTCAGTTTGGCAATGGCGCAAGCAGTGCAGGATCTGATGCACTTCCCGACATCCTGTCGAAGGTTCGGCCCATAGAAATACTTCTGCAGTACTGCCACTATTTTCTCGACCCCAAAATGCCTAGCAACTCGACTTTAGTGTTCTTCCCATATCATCTTGGCACGCTCGCTTGAAGGAACACAAATGTGCCCCAGGTGACATAACAGTGCATCTTAGAGGTGAAAATTTGGAACTTGCGTACCCCCCAAGAGTGCCTTGTATGTGTGACTGAATTTTGGATCGCTCTTGTAGAGAAGCAGCTAATCAGAAGTCTCATGCCCACAAGAGTTGAGAACTATATTATGGCCACGATCGGTGGTTGACTAAGGCAGTCGGAAACATTATTGGTGCTACCCTTCTTGTACTTGATGTTCAAATGAAATTGTTGCAGATATGTGGACCACTTCTGATGGCGATTGTTCTGCAACTTCCCTTGTGTCTATATGAATTGCAAGGGTTGGTGGTCTATGTGGATGATTGTTTCCTTCCCCAAAATGTAATGCTTCCATTATCGACAAGCCTGCACAATGGAATACATTTCTTTATCATATGTGGTGTAATGTCCCTTTTTCAAAAACATCACAACTCTATTCCAGAGATAGACTGTGGGGGAATTTTCTGGATATGTCACCTCTAAAGAGAGGGTGAGATTCAGAGGCTACCTGGCCCTTCACAGACTCTATCTATAGCTATGTGAGATTTCCTATTAGGAAAAGCTACTCTATTGAGAATACCTCAAGATAGAGCTACAACAATAAGCAAATACACCATTTGACAAATAGCAGTGACACAGACTCATAAACATGTAAGAGAAATCCATAGCTATCTCATTATAATAATAGCAACAACATATGTATACAAAATCTTGAGGGAAATGATACTCAAGATGCACAATGCCAAGCCTCAAGAGAAGAGTACATAAATCATGAAGAAACTCTGCTACACATATAAGCCATAGCTATGACAGCACAGTTTTAAAGATAAAATGCATGCTACAAATGCAAAATGCATAGATATACACTAATATGGTACAAAATAACATTAGGAGTGAATACATCAACTCCCAAAGGCTACCTCCTATCAATCCTGGAAGGATTGATCATAGTACACAAAATCTGCAAAATGTCGGAGTAGCTAGGTAGCTGCAGAAACTCAGAAATAGAACTGAATGGAGATGGCTGAATCTAATGCTCAAACTGAATGTGCCTCCTCCAATGGATCTTTCAAGTGAAAGGATGATCCCTTCACTAAATATCTCTCCCTCCAATACTCTTCAAGAGCCCTACTACAAATGCTCTTAAGAAAATAACGCAGTCACTGGGTGAACTGCATTGTAGTTGCAAGAGAATGAGATGGCCTTGATGCCAAATCTGCGATGATGCTCTGAAATCTTCCTCACTAAGTACTCAAAGGGATAGGGACTCCCTTCCTCTGAAAATCAGCTCTGGAAGTGGTGTAGATGTCCTCCACTGCAACTCTCTACAATGTAGCAACACTCTTGAACAAGAATAACACTGTCACTGGAGATGGTAGCTTAGGCCTTGAGCCTTAGAATGTGGAGAATGAAGAACAACCTTCAAGAGGCCTCTCAACAAGGGGAAGGAATCCTAAACAGGAATTCCTCCGTCAATTCTTGCTGAACAGCAAAGAATGCTCTCTTGTCTGAATAGACAATGAGATGAATAATACTCAACATACTTTTCAATGGCAACCTTGCCCTCCTTATAAGCAATGTGAGACCTCTCTCAATGGACCCCACTCATTAGGGTTTCCTTCCTCTAGAATTTTCCCTCCTTATCTCACTGCGGTGGCCCACAATGTGCTCTCCACCTCATGCTACTGCGTAGTTTGACTTGGTCAAACCTGGCTTAGCCTTCTTGCATAAGCCCCCTTTCACACATGGAGGTGTGAAATAAAGCTCCAAAAGTGATACTCCTTCATACCAAGAGGATTTTTATTACATATTCATCAAATTAATGGGTCTCATACCCATTTTATTTATCTTCTATATGAAAATAGCAAAAATTAATGTTCCATAAAAATTGGGAACATTACAGTCCTCCCCTCTCAAAGATTGCTTGTACTCAAGAAATTACAAGGATAGACTGATTTATTTCCCCTTACTTTCCCTGTAGCATCCATGCAAGATAAAATCCTCCAAGGAAAGGATGCCATATCATCAATCAAGTGTTCAGGTTGTCCCTCCAACATATGTAATCTAGCCTTTGGTGAACATCCCCAAATAGTTGTCATGTAGAAGCAAATATCCATGAAGGAAACAATGGGCTATCTAAGGGCCTCCTTGAGGCATGAGATCTGATATAAAATGGGACTCATCAACCCTATATGAATCTACCATCCCCAAGAAATCATACATACAACATGAGCTGCTTCCAAACATAGCAACTCATAGAAAACTCTCTCCACCTTGAGCTCCAGAAAAGAAGGTGGGCTGAAAATCTAAATATGGAAAGCTCCATAGCTCACCCCATGCTGTCCTCTCCTCCAATTATGATTAGTGGGGAGTTTGTGCTGATCAAGGGCTGAAAATTTATTGCCTCCAAGTGGCAACATGAAGAGCAATCCTCCAAGGATCTCTCCTCCATCAATGAGAATCCAGCTGGCCCAAAGTATGTCATCCATGATGAGACATGATCATCATAGAATACCATAATTACATGTTTTTTGTAGGTTATATCATGTTCAGCAAGGTACAAACAATGTCTCATAGGGCTACAACGCAATCTCATCCACTGTAGCTGTAGAAAATAACATGGCAAGTACTGTATAGAAAATTTCACCTCTACTACTGAATAGAGAATAGATGAGTGAATCAGCAATACAAAATCAAATACATGCCCATATACATACAATGAATGGATATCATCATCAGACTCATGTCCCACCTCCAAAGAAAGCAAATAAGTGGCTATGGTGACCATGTCTCTCCTCATGTTCCCATTAGAACATGCCATGCATAAGCTGGGGAATCATCTCCCCTCAAGGACACATTCAACTCATGTGTCAATTCACCCATCATGCTCCCAATAATAATGTGGACAATATCAGCAAATGGAAACATGCTCATCATCAAAATAGAGGAAGTACTGATGGTTTTACATGATGCTTGATGGCACCAACAGTCTCCCAAGCAGCAACAGCGCAGTTTTTCAAACTGCTGCTTCAGAAATGTACAAGGCAAAGTGTTTTGAAGTGAAATTCTAATCATATGAATTATCTGATCATGTGTATAATGGAAAAACATTTGCCCAAGGCCATGTGAAAGATGGTTGTCTCCATCATATGGTCTGGCCCAACTTTTCTCATGGAGCAACATGAAAAATCTGCCCTTTTGAGGAGCCATGCACTACAACATAAGGATAAGAGCATGTAGATCAGCAAATATAAACACAATACTCTTACCATAAGCTGGAAGTAAGATGATATATGGATTTATGTATATGAGCCTCCTCCCAAGTTTCAGCGTTGTGAACTCATGCAGAAAGGCTCTTGCCCATGCCAATCTCTGTTTCTTGACATGCTCCTTGTCAAGAACATCTCTGGTGCTACTGCAAATGTGAAGCTCTCCCCAAGATGGAGATGCCTCCTGTTTGGTCCAAGCTAAAGAGTAATCCCTTTGCACTCTGAGAGTGCCCTCCTCTACTCTTGCAACACCATAAATCATATGAGAGCAAATCTGCTTGTGCTCTCTCCAAGATAACTCAAGCAACCTAAGTGCTTGCTGCCTTCTCATGCTCACATCATGTAACTCATGTGATGAAGGTACCATGACTGATATATGTGTTATATCAGCTCCATGTGTCCCTGATCTCTGCTGCTCAATGATGCAAACATCCTACCACCTCTCCTCTACTCCCATCTTCCTGGAAAAAGAGTGCTCCAAGTGATGGCCAAACTCCTTCAAGAGGATCCAGCACGGCCAAGCCTCTTACTGCCTGGTATCATATATTTGAGAGTGGAAAATCAGCCCCTTGCTTCTCATCCACACCCACTTATCTCCTTGTGGATGTCTTCTCCTTTTTCCTCCTTTGGTATTCCTCCCATGGGGGCTACCATTGTCCCAAGCCATATCTTCTCCTCTGCATTTCATGGAAGGCTGAAATGCAGCTCCTTGGAGACCTCTTAGAAAAGATCTCTCACCCATGGCTATGTAGGATCCATGGGGACCCAATTGTGATGGAGGTAATATCTCCTCTCCACCCATGTTTGATAGCGCTGCTAGTTCCTCCAATAGTGTAGCAGCTGTTTCATCCTCCGGTTCAAGATTTTTTGTTCCCTAATTAATCATGAAGGTGCCATGGTTTATTTCATACTCCAATGGTTCACATCCCAACCTCAAGGGCTGAATGAGACTCATCAAAAGTGCCTGAGGATGAGGTTTTATCTCTTCCTTAAACCCTTTGCACAGCGCAGTGCAATCATGGTGCTCTAGAATAGCAAAAGTTGTAGATCCTAGGACCTTTAAAGATGAATTTCCACAATTCTTTAAGTTGTTTTCTGAAATGAAAAGTGGAACTTCACTCATACGTTGATGGATCCTGGGGTATTCTTGTGTGGATGCAGCAGTTTCCTCCTCTAATGCCATAGCTGCCTCCTCCATAGCTGAAAAAGGTTGCTCTTCCTTTGTCCTCTCTCCATCAAAGGTTTGAATCAACCTTTGAGCAAAGTCTTCAAAAGAGCTTTCCCTTGAATGGACCAAGGGTTTGAACCACCAAACAAAGGCTTCACCCTCCATGTGCAGCGCTGCAATCTCCACTGCATCTTCCTCTACCACTAGATGTAGCAAGAAAAAGGCTTCTAACTTTTTCACCCAAGCTCTAGCTGAAGTGTCCCCATCAAATGTAGACAATAGAAACCTATTGCCTCTGATTTCTCTTCTACTGCAGGGCCTTCTCTCCTCCTTCTTCTGAATAAACTATGGGAACGTTGTAGCTTCCATGAATAATACAGAATGGGATTTATATTCATTCAGGTATTGATTTAGAACCAGATGATCCAAGCATCTCTCATGCCTGCGTTCTTTTTTAGAATAGGAAGTGCATGGACCTTCCTCTTCTTCTCTCTACTTCTCCTCCTCGGGGACGCTCTTCTTTGTTTTGAAAATAGATGAGATCAAGCTCATCTTCTGCATCATCATCTTATTCCTCTTTCTTGGGCTTGAAGGCCAAAGGCTAAGCCAAGAAAGGTGCTCTGATACCACTGTAATGTACCTTTTTCAGAAATATCACAAGTCTATTCCAGAGATAGACTGTGGGGGAATTATGTCACCTCTAAAGAGAGGGTGAGATCCAGAGGCTACCTGGCCCTTCACATACTCTGTCTATAGCTATGTGAGATTTCCTATTAGGAAAAGCTACTCTATTGAGAATACATCAAGATAGAGCTACAGCAATAAGAAAATACACCACTTGACAAATAGTAGTGACACATACTCATAAACATGTAAGAGGAATCCATAGCTATCTCATCATAATAATAGCAGCAACATATGTATACAAAATCTTGAGGGAAATGATACTCAAGATGCACAATGCCAAGCCTGAAGAGAAGAGTACATAAATCATGAAGAAACTCTGCTGCACATATAAGCCCTAGCTATGATAGCGCAGTTTTAAAGAGCAAATGCATGCTACAAATGCCAAATGCATAGATATACACTGATATGGTGCAAAATAACATTACGAGTGAAGACATCAACTCCCAAAGGCTACCTCCTATCAATCCTGGAAGGATTGATCATAGAACACAAAATCTGCAAAATGCCGAAGTAGCTGGGTAGCTGCAGCAACTCAGAAATAGAACTGAATGGAGATGGTTGAATCTAATGCTCAAACTGAATGTGCCTCCTCCAATGGATCTTTCAAGTGAAAGGCTGATCCCTTCACTAAATATCTCTCCCTCCAATACTCTGCAAGAGCCCTACTACAAATGCTCTCAAGAAAATAACACAGTCACTGGGTGAACTGCACTGTAGGGGTAAGAGAATGAGATGGCCTTGATGCCAAATCTGCAAAGATGCTCTGAAATATTCCTCACTAAGTCCTCAAAGGGATAGGGACTCCCTTCCTCTGAAAATCAGCTCTGGAAGTGGTGTAGATGTCCTCCACTGCAACTCTCTACAATGCAGCAACACTCTTGAACAAGAATAACGCTGTCACTGGAGATGGTAGCTTAGGCCTTGAGCCTTGGAATGTGGAGAATGAAGAAAAACCTTCAAGAGGCCTCTCAACAAGGGGAAGGAATCCTAAAAAGGAATTCCTCCGGAAATTCTTGCTGAATAGCAAAGAATGCTCTCTTTTCTGAATAGACAATGAGATGAATAATACTCAACATATTTTGCAATGGCAACCTTGCCCTCCTTTTAAGCAATTTGAGACCTCTCTCAATGGACCCCACTCATTATGGTTTCCTTCCTCTAGAATTTTCCCTCCTTATCCCACTGCGCTGGCCCACAATGTGCTCTCCACCTCATGCTACTGCGTAGTTTGACTTGGTCAAACCTGGCCTAGCCTTTTTGCGTAAGCCCCCTTTCACACATGGAGGTGTGAAATAAAGATCCAAAAGTGATCCTCCTTCATGCCAAGAGGATTTTTATTACATATTCATCAAATGAATGGGTCTCCTACCCATTTTATTTATCTTCTATATGAAAATAGCAAAAATTAATGTTCCATAAAAATTGGGAACATTACATGTGGGATACTTGCGAACTGTGTCAGACAATGTCTCACTGTGATATGCCACTGGATACCCCTATTGAGTAATAACTGACCCAATAGCATAGTTAGAGGCATCTGTCTCAATCTCAAATGGTTGTTGCAAGTCTGGTAATGTGAGCACTGGGGAAGAATAGAGGCAATGTTTTAATTCTACGAATGCCTTTTGTTGAGATTCTGACCAAAAGAATTTTGCTTTCGCTCCTCCCTTGGTGACTTGGCTCAAGGGCCAAGTGATATGACAGAATCCCAACATGAACCTGGGGTAGAAATTAGCAAGACCCAGAAATTTGCGAAGCTCTGTTAGATTGGTTGGGGCTGGCCAATCCTGAATGACTTGGATCTTGGCTAGATCCACATGCACCCCCCTTTCATCAATAATGTATCCCAGATATTGAACCTGGGTCATGCCAAAAGTGCACTTCTCCAAATTGGCACACAACTTGTGTTGTCTTAGTGTTTGGAGGACTTCTCGGATGTGGTGGAGATGCTCTTCCCAAGTCTGGCTGAAGATCAGAATGTCATCCAAGTACACCACTAAAAATGAGTTGGTGAATGGATGCAAGATGTCATCCATCATCCTCATGAAGGTGGCGGGAGCATTCTTCAACCTGAAAGGCATGACGAGCCATTTGAAAAGGCCCTCCTTGGTTTTTAACGCAGTCTTCCACACATCAGAGGGTTCGATTGGTACCTGGTGATACCCAGACTTCAATTTGATCTTGTTGAAATATTTTTCCCCTTTGAGTTGGCCCAGAACGTCATCAATAATTGGAAACAAGTACCTATTCTAGACAGTGATCTTGTTCAGTGCCCGATAGTCAATACAGAGTCTCCAAGTCCCATCCTTCTTTTGTACCAACACGACCGGGCTCCCACAGGGCGATGAAATTGGCTGGATGTGACCTTTTTGTAGCATCTCATGAATCTGCCTCTTGATTTCATCATTCTCCATAACAGAGTGCCTATAGATTGGTCCATTAGGTAGCGGCACACCTGGGTCAAGTCAATGGAGTACTTGATCTAACAGTGTAGAGGAACCCCTATGGGTGAGGTGAAGATGTCCCCGTATTCCTCCATAACCTTGTCCCTTTGTTTTTGGCTTGTAGAGGAGCCATGTCTGGAGGTCGTGGCCACAATCTTCTTCTTTCCCTGGGGGCAGATCATCAGGAAAATAAATTTCCTGGTTTGGGAAATGAGCTTACTGCATTGTTTTGCAGTAACCAAATAGATAGTGGGAGGCGGTGGTACCTTCCACAAGTATGGTTGGCCTAATAATACATCAAAAACATCAATAGGATCAATGTCACACAATACCTCATCCGTGAAGGGCTTGATGCTATAGGGAAGGTGGCACTATTGGCTGACGCAGAGATCTTGTCCTTGGTGAAGCCACCTGATGGTGTATGGTTGTGGGTGCGCTCTGGACAGAAAGCCCAACCGCTTCACGACATCTACTAAAATGAGGTTCTTTTGGCTCCCATTGTCGACAATGAACTGTAGTGGGGAAACCTTTATCCACATCTGGGAGTGGAAGAGATGCTCTGCCTCCTCTCAATCTTCTGGTTCCTCCTTTTAGATCTTCATAGTGGCAAAAGTGGCGTTGGGCTCCGCATCAATAATTTGCTTCCCTTTGTCATTCCCCTTGTTAGGTTCTGATTCAAAGTCAGAGCATGCATCTGATTCAGAAGCCCTCATCTCGGCCACCAACGACTGCTTGGCCCGACACTCATTTGCGTTGTGAGTGGAGCTCTTATGGAACTCACACCACTTTCCCATATCCTTCTTTGGCTTCGCGGTGTTGTTCTTTGCTTGTGGCTTTGGCAGGTTTTCTTGGGCCGCCATGCCTTGGATTTGTCCTTTGATTTGCAGTTTGGGGGGCACCTTTCCCTTGCTTTTGATTCGCAGATCCAAAGTCTCGCTTCTTCTGTTTGAATTTCTTCTCAACCTTGGCAGCATACAGGTATGTCGTACCAAGTGAGGAGATGTTGAGGAACTCCATTTCCTCTTGAATGTATATGTGTAGACAACCGTGATACTTTAACACCAAATGTTTCTATGCATATTTGATATCCAACTTTGTGCACAGGGTATGGAACAGATTCGTCAGCTCATGCACATCTTGATCCCTTTGTTGCCGCAACGTGGTCCATTGAATGTACTTGTCCTCATACCTTCCCATGGGATAGTATTATTCCTTGATGGCATCTGGGAAAGAATTATAAGTGGGTACGGCTGAGAACAGAGAGGGTTCTGTCTCGTTCTTTTTCTCACAGTAGGTTTCCCACCAGTCCTTGACATGGGGGGTAGCTTTGAGGAGTGCAAAAATAATCTTCTCCCAGTCGGAAAAGTCATGAACCGAGAAATATCCTTCTAATAGATTCAATCATCTATCTACGGCATCTACATCTATTTGACCCTAAAATATGGGGATTTCAAATTTTACTTGTACCTTAAAGGGAGTCACACCTCCAAAGTGGCTGTTGGATGCAGATGTGCTACCGGTGGGCAGTCGTTGAAGGATCTGGGCAAAGCTATCCATCATCGCGTTCCTTTGTTTTTCGAGGACCTCCTCAAGAAATATTTTTATAGGATCTTTTGCTCCCTCATCTTTCTTTTCGTCCCCCATGGGCGTCCGTCGGGGTTTGTAAGGATGATCTTGCAAAGGTTCCACCAGATCGAGCCCTAACTCCTTATACCCCAACCTTGTTGGGGACATGCAAAGAAGGATCGAGAAAAATCAGACCCCTCTGATACCACTGATCTGGATTTATGCAGGAACACAACAGAATACACATATAACCATAAGTACAAATATGTAGCAGAAATAACACTTCATTTCATTAATGTAAAAGAACTGAAATTTGCTTACAGACATAATGGAAATAAACTAGCTAGGGTGCTGGTAGTGAATCTCTAAGAAGAGATGTGGCGGCTACAGACCTCTGAACTGTGTTACAATGAGGTTTTAGGGCCTATTTATTATTGAGAAACAATGGAGAACTCTAAACATCCAAAAACCTAACCCTAAGAGATGAAGCACCAAAACTATGGGCCCTATTTGGGTAAATTGGTGTTTCAACTTCCCGGGGACATAAATTTGGCATATGTTCTCTGTTTGACGCATATGATACATCGTTAGAAAGATCTATCCGAGGACTAAAATTGTTTTCGTGAATATAAATTTTAGAATAGAATCATGTTCATCGGACAATCGATGCCCAAAAAATGTCGTTTGGGGCCTCGAAACGGCTTCGGAAGTTCAAGACCCGAAAAACTGCTAAAAATAGTAAGTTGTGCCGAAACTGAAAAACTGAAAGAGACAATGGTGGGGCCCCAAGTGGAATAGGCAGGTGGCCACCAATATCCACCTGGATCAGCCTGCAGGGGAAGGCTAACTTCTTACGTCGTTTTATACTTAACTATGCCAAAGTGGCTAAAGGATTTACGCGATTACTGAAGCAGGGCGTCCCATTCCTTTGGGATGAGATTGCCCAGAAGTCCTTCAATGCACTGAAGACGTTGCTTGTCAATTCTCCCACGTTGCATCCTCTGAATTATCGTCGCGATTATTCCCTCTATTTGGCTACCGCTTTCAGCATGATTGCCATGGTTTTCGTATAATATGATGATGATGGTGACGAGAATGTCATTTACTATCTATCTCGTAACCTTCTCGATACTGAAACGCGATATGCACATGTCAAAAAGTTGGCATTGGTTGTTGTTCAAGTTGTTCAACGTTTTCATCACTACGTTTTTTTGTGTACAGTGACTGTGGTTTCTCACTACAACCCTATGACCTACATATTGTCTCGTCAATTGCTAGGGGGAAATTACTCAAAGTGGATTTTCATCCTCCAAGAGTTCGATTTGGAGTTAAATACTACCAATTCTAAGAATTCATTAGTCTTTGCTGATTTAAACTGCTCTCTCCCTTCCGACTTTGTGTCGTCTGGTTTCGAGGAACGAATTTCGGATGACACGCTTTTTCTAATTAGCACCCTTGATCCTTGGTACGGTGATATCATCATATATCTTCAAACTTCCACCATTCGATCTAGGTTGACGAAGGATGCTTGCCGATGCATCCATCATCAATTGTAACCCTATCATATAGTCATAGATACACTCTACCGCATCGAAGTTGATTCCATTCTCCTCCGGTGTTTGACTCTCGAGGAGGCTGAGAAAGCCCTGAATGATTGTCACAGTGGCGCCTGTGGCGATCACATGTCTGGTTAGGTTACTACATAGAAAATTCTTCGTGATGGGTATTTCTGGCCCACTATATTTAAAGACTGCATTGTTACAGTCCGTAAGTGCCATGATTGCCAGATTTATTAGTGCAAGATGTGCACACCGCCTTCCCATATCCACCCTGTCATTACCGTTGGTCCCTTTGCAAAGTGGGGCATCAATTTTATGACATGTAACCCTCACTCAGCCGAGGGGCATGATTATATCATCGTAGCAATTGACTACTTCACCAAATGGGTCGAAGCAATGCCTACACTTATGGCTGATGGTAAGACAGTAGCTCAGTTTATATTCAATCAAATCATTTCTAGGTTTGGTGTCCCTAAAGCCATAGTTACCGATCATGGTTCCCATTTTTGGCATTACATGGTAGTGGAGTTGACTTCCAAGTTGGGTTTGCATCACAACAGCTCAACATCGTATTATCCTCAGGCCAATGGCCAGGTTGAAGTCGTGAATAAAGTTCTTGTCACTATGCTTCAACGTACGATTGGGATGCACAAATCATACTAGCATCTCATGTTATTTTCAGCGTTTTGGGAATACTGAACCTCAGTTAAGGATGCGACCGGATTCACTCCCTTTCAGCTTTTTTACGGTCTGGAAGCTACCCTTCCGATTGAATGTGAAACACCTTTGCTCAAGATAGTTTTTGAATTGTTTCCAAATACTTGACCAGAGGAAGAGTGTTTTGTCTACTTAGAAAGGTTGGATGAAACTCATTGCTTTGTTTCTCTAGTCATTGAAGCACGAAAAAAGCAGGTCAAAGCTCATTTTGACTATTCGGTTTCCCCTCATTCCTTCATAAAAGGAGACATCGTCCTCCTGTATGACCAAACTCATGATACGCTGGGGGCAAGAAAATTTCAACCCATGTGGCATGGGCCCTACATTATTAAACATGTTTTGCGGAATGGGGCCTATGAGCTTATTGATTATGAATATCATCCTCTGGATTAGTTCAGAAATGGGTTGTATCTTAAAAAGTACTATGCATGAGTCATTTGTGCATGTTCTGTGTACATAGGTGTTCTTTTCATTTTTTGTACATTTTTTTTGGCTTGGTGTGCTTTGCAAGCGTTTTCCTGCTTATTGGTTAATTTCTTATTGTGCAGATGTCTACTACCCCTTATGTCGGTTTCGCAAATGGTGCTTCCCGCAGTACTCGGAACCTATCTTCAGTAGCCTGGGTGATTTATGATCCTACTAGTGAGTTGATAGACCTTCAAGGTATCAGTATAGGACAAACTACAAACAATGTTGCTGAATATAGTGTTTTTATTGAACTATTAACCGAGGCGATTACCCTCGACATTTTTGCATTGATTGTTAACCTAGACTCACAAATTTTTATTCTTCAACTTAATGGAAATTATTCAGTTAGAAACCCTCACATCTTAAGGTTGTATTTGCATGTTCGTTTGCTGGAAAGACATTTTGATTACATTACATATCAACATATTCCTAGATGAATGAATGCATTAACATATACAATAGCTAACATTGTATTAGATAGACATTTGAGTAATTTGTAAAAATCATCATCACATGACAAGATCCATATAGGAAAATAGATGTATATATATCGAATGTTTTTATTTGTGTGCATCATAAGTTCAAAAAATATGTATGTTTCGGCTACATCCTGAGACATTATGTCTCTCAAAATATGTGGAAATAAAACCTAGGTGTCTACTCGACATGACGCTCATGATAGCAGGTCACCGCCCGTACAAGCTTCCTCAGCAAGCGGTTAACTCGGTCTGACACCCCTGCAGTGTGTCTCTATTATGCACGAGGAACATCATCGAATCGTGCATAGTCTGGGATCCCACGGGATATTCCCTGCAAGTTGCGTATGATTTCCTCCTCCTCACCTCCCTCACCATGAGGGGCAATATCAAAATCACGAGGCATCCACCATGCTATCGGGGACATACCTACGGGTCTCTCTGGGCCAACAACTGTAATTACCTAGATTTAATGTCAGAACATGCATAACAAAAAAAATTCATAATACTCATGAAAATAAAAAATGAGTCTTACCCAGTACTTCATCCCAATCCTCTCCTTCTGGGAGTGGGAGATCTGCATCGTCAGTGAAATATGTGCCAGAGGTGGGCCAATCCTCCACGACGATCAGTTGTCGATGAAGCTAGTAAAATAACTTTGGTCTCCATGACATTTGTTGACCACCCCCTGACCTTGGCATCATAGCTGCCCAACGGGCCATCCATGGCTCCTGTGTTGGTGGTGTCAAAACTATCACCTCCTAACGCTGGAATATTGGTAGTCGTTACAAGGTGAACGATACCAGAATGGACCCATAACCAAACTGCTTCAACTTGGTTTTCTTGCACTTTTTTAGTTGATGCTTCATGTTTATGGTCACTGCCTCTGCCCAATTGTAGAGGGTCGGTGCCATGCAATCTACAACAAGAAGTAGTTGTGTCTTTATGGCCTTGTGTGGTGCCTGCGATCCTGCATCTCATGTGATGGTGTGCATCACTACCTTTAGTGCCAAGTCCGGTATAGTTTGGATATCCACTTTTCCACTTCTCGATCCTTTCCTTTTTCCTGGAGACACCCTATCGATAACCATACTCATTTTCTCCATTGAGGGTTGAGTGCCAGTAAGGATTGGTATTGCCCCCCTCCGCGACAGTCCGGTTATGAAATAAACGTATGAGACTTCAATCTCAAGTTCCTGATCATGAATGATGAATTTTTCCTGATCAACGTCCTAGACACTAATCAAATACTGTAACATCTACGGTTGAGCTCTGAGACATGGTGCCATGAAGAATTACTTGAGCCCGCAATATCTGAGAGCTTCCATGCATCTTTCATTTTCCATGGCAAGTTCATATTCTTCACTATGTTCTCGTTATTTCCATTCAATCACCATTTTATCGCTTCACACCTGCAAAAATATTCATATGATTGTCATTAGACAAATTCTAAGCTTTTGAAACATTAATTTGGGCCTCCTTGTCTATAATGACATGCTAAAGTTGAATTTCACAATTGGCGTGATTGTTTTAGAAACAGTCACACCAACTGGCGCGCCGTAGTTCATATTTTAGGACGATTGGCTCTAGTCCATGCCCAATACCCGCGTCAATCGCCACGCCCTAGTTTTTGTAAATTCCCCCATAAATTCACACATGTGGGGTTGCAAGTAATGAAACTACAATCAAAATGCAGGGAATGATGTTGGCCCTTACCTGGAACTGACAGATTCGAGATTGGTCCTCCGGATTGCCAGTTGTCACCACCGCAAAATCGCAGTACAAAAAGGGTAACAATTTATCACAAGAGGTAAAAGTAAAAAGTAATTATTTTTTACCATTTTTGGTATTTTATAACTTTTCAGAACCCTAATTAGGTTTTAAAGCGTATTTTTTTATGATTTCACAATGTTATTTCGAGAAAGGGTTTTACGTGCGTCTCTTGTGCAGCGATAGGTTTTTTAACATAACAATGATGAAGTAGTGAGTTGTATTTTATACTTTTTCGGACTCAGTAAAAACACGAAAAATTCACTGTTGGAGTCAACTTTTAGCTCTTTTCTGACTCTCTAAAACTAAAAATATTTTCGAGACGCTTTTCGTTTTGAACTCGTTAAATGGTTGCGAAACGATATCTACCAAGTATATGTTTACCCCTTTTTCGGATTGGGATGGATTATTTATGAAAAAGGAATACCTTAGCCTATCGCGACTAAGAGGTTCTCTCAGACACAGTTTTCTACCTTTCTGGATCTGTGAGACTATCAATGAAAAGGGACTATTGGATTTTTCTTTTATGCTTCTTTTCAAACTCTCTAAACATGAAAATATGTCGATTTATTCCTTTGTCAGACTCGTTAAACCCTAAATGACATCGGAAATTTTCACCATGACGTAACCGAGTTCCTCCTTCTTAGGGCTCATAAAATGTACTAGGATGGATTTTTCTGAAGGAAAAACTTACATGGCAAACATATGTTATCCCCCTCAAGCTTGTTTTCCAAAAATAATTGGGGTACTTGCCAGCATTGGTGGGGGAAAATGGAACCAGTTCTCTGTCGTGTCGGTAGTATGTCGCTCTTGAACATGACACTTATCTGCATTCGTGTCAGTTTGGGGACATCTCATTTCATCATTATTTCCTCCATGGGTTTGGGTAATCTGTTTTTACCTCTCATCTTCTCTTTTCCATGTCTTCATGACCTCATATCCCTTGATGTCAAATACTACCAAATCTGGAGTCGTGTCGTTGATATGTTGAAGAGAAGTTTCCGATTGCAGTTTTCAACGTCCCTCTGATCCTCTTTTCGGTCCTGATTCACTATCATCATGTTCCTATGTCTCGTGTCGATGATATGGGAAACATTATGGCCCTCCTTCGACTAGGTTACTTCCTACCGAAGGAAATTTCCCTAGAGACTCCCTTCTGATACCTTCTAGCTTGCATGCCTCAATGGAAAGTTCTTCGCATTCGACGACAGGTCCATATCATTGGCCTTCGCTCGAGTGATTATGCGGGTGTTTGACACCATATCACTATTCGCATTCTGTAGATTGTACCTTGAGAGCCATTTTCATTATTAGTGGTTTCTCTCATGCATGTTAACAACTTTCATCATTAGCTGGTAATTGGGTGACTTTCTTTCATGTTCAACTTCATCTCACATATTCGCATGCTTGAATTCGTACTTTTTCAGGTTGAGATGGAGCGCAAGACCCTGGGTTTTGTCTGATAAGATCCAGGCTGCGGGATATTGTGGTTTATCATGACTTTATGCATGACTCTTTTGATTGGATGGATGCGACCATACCTGAGTCTATTTATTGATCCTTATTGCTGGATGGTTGCGTCCATACCTCGGATATCAATTTTTATGTACTATATTATGGATGGTTGCGCCCATGCCACATATTCATGTATCAAAGTTATCAGTTGTATTTTTACTTGCAGGTCTTCCGACAGCGGTATTTTGTTCAAACGTGTTCTCGGAAAGCATTTCACTCCTCCCTCTCTCTTGGACCTCATGCTTTAGGGGGCATATGTTACACAACATTTTTTCACCATCCCTGCAATCCCCATCCTGCACATTGGAGGACCATTTCTGTGACTTATATGAAGTTTCAAGCCTTTCAAAAAGTAACATTTCATCCCTTGCCATGAGAAAAACATTTCCTCTTTTGACTTTTCCTTGAACAGACCATCAAAAACACATGCTTTTAGGTTGGCGCTGGTAGGCCGTTATAGCCTCGCGCTGATGAACGAATCAAAATTGAGCCCCGCACCCATTGGCACTCTATCCCGGTGAGCTTCCCATGCCAAGCTATTTTTGGAATTTTTTTTAAATATAGAGGCAAATTTTCCATGCTAACTACTTCGTGAGCGAGTCAGCTTGAGTTGTTCGACTGCATAACCACAAACACCTTCCTTTGGCCTCTTGTTTCCACCTTTTGGGGGAACCTCCCAAAGGATAAGGCCTACCTTCCACCATTTTAGGGATCCAAACCTCCTCCTCTCCCTCTATAAATAAATCTCTCTCACATTGATGCAGCTAGCTGAAGAGGAATTGCTGAACATTTTGCTGAAACAATCTAATATATCTAGTGAGATAAAGCAAAGAGAGAGACCCTTGTCAAGAGAAAGCTTAGTTTTGCCTTGCCACGTCCAAATTCCTTGAAGAATGCTTGAGACGCACTTCGACTGGACCTGCTAAAGGAGGCTGCGATGTCAAGGCTCCTATTGTAATCTCTTTATTTCTCTTAATATATACACGACTGATGTTTTGGTTCCCGTCTTGTGTTGATATGATTTATTTTACGCAATACGTTTAATCTTCCTTGACCGATTAGCTAGTTATGAATGCAATTATTGTTATGTATGTTGATTTTTTCCTTTGATCTTTGTGCAGGCACCTGAATACCATTGTTGAAGGATCGCGACGTGTCGAGACAGGGATCAGGAGACCTCTGCTATAGCTACGAAAACTGCATTGGATTATAGGTAGGACAATCTATCCCAAATCATTTCATTTTTTAACTAGGAACCAACACATTAGCATGTCCTCTTACTGCTATACCCACCCTAGGGCTAGAGGGATTGCCTCTGTCCGCATAGGGGATTTACCGACACAACGTTATGGATCAATTAAAACTTTCCAACCTTCAAGACACACCAACATTATTACAGTTAGCAGATAGATCTGTTATCAAACCAGATGGTGTGTTATAAGATGCATATGTCTCCTTATATTATTGTGAATATCATGTATATTTTAAGATATTAACACCCAAGAATCATTTATGAGGACATCCATTAATTCTAGGTTGACCATGGTTAGCTATAGTTGATGCTTTCGTAAGTTGTAGATACGGTGATATGGTTATCTCTGATGGAAGATCTACTAATAAATTCACACTATATCCCCCTACAAAAATAATGATATAAGTAGAAAGTGAAGTTTGGATAGATGATGATAACGAATAATTTGATATAACACCAATATTTTCTACTTCACAAATAGATGAAGAAGATCAGATTTTAAATTTAGTGAATAATAATTATTCTTCCTCATATTGTGAACAAGGCCAAGGTTTTCAAGAATAATGCAATGTTGAATATTTATCATCTCATCAAATTTATTTACATTCTATGGAAAAAAAATTCAATTCTTTAATAGAAATATCTCCAGGAAAAACTTTGAATATTAATAATAATCTGGAAGAATATCAAAATAAAGAATTAATAAAGATGTTACAAGAACATTCCTCTGCCTATGCATGGGAATACGCTGATATGAAAGGAATTGATCCTAACACTTGTATGCTTCATATTTATATTGAAGAAAATTCCAAACCAATTTGACAACCTCAAAGGAGGATGAATCCAAATCTAAGGGAAATTGTTAAAGAGGAGTTACAAAAATTGTTGAATGTGAATTTCATTTATCCAATATCGGATAGTTAGTGGGTTTCACCATTAGTAATTGTTCCAAATAAAAATTGAAAATGGATAGTACGCATTGATTATAGTTAATCAAATAAATCTACCTCAAAAGATCATTTTTCACTTCCCTTTATAGATCAAGTCTTTGATTCATTGGCAGGAAAAAAGTTTTTTTCATTCTTGGATGGTTTTAGTGTATATAATTAAATCCAAGTAGCTCTATAAGAACTAGAAAAAAAAACTTTCACCTGTCCATGGGGAACTTATTCTTACGGAATACTTATTTTTGGCTTATGCAACGCACCTGCAACATTCCAAGGGGTAGTTCTAGGCATGTTTCTGATATAATTCATGATTGTGAGGAAGTTTACATGGATAATTTTACTACCTATGGTAGTTATTTTGAGGAAGCTCTCGAAAATTTGGAAAAAAATCTCATTAGATGTAAAGAAACAAATGTCTCATTAAGTCATGAAAAAAATGTTTTAAGATGTTCACTAAAGGAATTGTTTGAGGCCACCATATTTCATGAGATGGAATTAAAGTGGATGCATCTAAAGTAGAAGTTATTTCCAATTTATCAATTCCTACTTGTCAAAGAGATGTTAGAATTTTTCTTGGTTTTACTGGTTATTACCAATGATTCATAAAAAACTTCACCAAGATAGCCTCTGCACTTTTCAAATTGCTTACAAAAGATTGTGAATTCATTTGGAATTCTGACTACCAAAAAGCTTTTGAAACATGAAAGAAAATATTTCTAAAGCACCCTTTTTAAGAGGAACAAATTGGAATCTCCCTTTTCATATTTCAGTTGATGCTTTAGATACAGCCTTAGGAGTTTTATTGGGACAAAAATATTTGACTCCTTATGCCATTTATTATACAAGTAAAAATTTGACTTCTGCAGAGTTGAATTATATTGTAACATAAAAGGATTTTTTAGTTGTTGTACGTGCCATTAATAAGTTTCAACATTATATCACTAATTATGAAACTTTTATTCACACAGATTACTCTACAATTAGATATTTAATGAATAAATCAATCACTAATGGCAGAGTTACAAGATGGTTATTGTTATTACAAGAATTCAATATTACTATTTTGGATAGGCCTGGAAAGGAAAATAAAGTTGTTGATTTTCTATCTAGAATCCAAAATGATAATAAGGATTTTCTTGTAAAGAATAATTTTCCTGACAAATATCTTTTTGCAGTATCTATTAAATCTCCTTGGTTTTCATATATTGCTAACAATTTAGCCACAGCGAAGTTTACCTTCTTATTTTTCTCCTCGAGAAAAAAGGAAACTTATTCAAACCATTGCATCATATTCATGGATAAAAGGATAATTATACAAAACAGGACCTGGTTTAATCATTCGAAGACGTGTCATAGAGGATGAAATACGAAAAATATTGAAGGCTTGTCATGATGAACCATGTGGAGGACATTTTGTTGATTAAATGACTTCCTATAAAATCCTTCCCTTAGGATATTATTGGCATTCTCTTTTTATATATTTCAAATAATATGTTAAGAGATGTGATAATTTTCAGAGAATGGGAAAACATGTTCCTTCAGATGATATGCCTCCACAACCAAAGGTACTTATTGAACCTTTTGAAAAGTGGGTTTTGGATTTTTTTGCTCCAATTAATCCACCATCAAGACAAAAATGGTACATTCTTGTCTACACATATTATGTCATGAAATGGGGACAAGCTAAATTATTTCCTTTTGCTACTAAACATGTTTTAGTTTCATTTATTTTTTAGGGTATCTTTACTCGTTTTGGTGTCCCAAGGGAAATTGTGATAGATCAAGGTAATCAATTTACATCCAAGTTTGTGTAGAAGATAATGGAGGAATACAAAATCAAACATCGAAAATCCACTCCATATCATCCACAAGCAAATGTACAAGTTGAAGAAACTAATAAAATACTTGAAGCAATTCTTACCAAATTTGTATGTCTGCATAGAAAGGATTGGGTAGAAAAGCTTTCAGAAGCTTTTTGGAAATATCATACCACATGGAGAAACACAACAGGGAATACTCCTTATGAACTTGTTTATGGGAAGCATGTCATGTTTCCAATTGAGTTTCAAATAAAGACCTTTAAAACAATAATCAAATTGGTTCTTGATCTATCAGAAGCACAAAAACAAAGAATGGGGCAATTGAATGAACTTGATGAGATAATACAAGATTTTATTCACAAAACCAACATAGTTCAACAATAAAGGTCCAAATGACATGCTAAGTTTATCAAAGACAGGAGGTTCCAACCGGGTGATTTGGCATTACTTTTTTATTCTAAATTTAAATATTTTCAAGGAAAATTTCAAACTCATCGGCTTGGTCCTTATGATATTGAAATTGTCTTTGACAATGGAGTGGTCAGAATTAAAACCATTGATGAAGAAAACATAGATTTCCTTGTGAATGGTCATAGATTACAAATATATTATAAATCATTGACAAAGGAAGAGTTTATTAGATATATGCAAGATAATCTTGATTTGAAGTTGGTCAGGGAAGATTCCCCTACCTCTCTAACCTAGATTGCAAACTACTTTCTATTTTCTTAAAAAATTAATAATAATAATAACTATAAGAAAAAAAAAATATTGTATAAATATGAAAACCAACATTGTTGGTATGTTTATAGAGAAAATATAAGTCAAAAACCAAGAATTCTTGGCAGCCTAGATTTTCTTTAATTTCCCTATTCATGTCCCATTTATTTTATTCTTCTTTTGCAAAAATAAAAAAGCTACATAATTGTCAATAATCTGCAGCTCTCATGAAATTATGCAGTTGACTTGACAAATTACAGCCAAAGCAACCTGAATTGATATAATAGCGAGAGTAACCTGAGCAACCTACAAAAGAACAAATCAATAAGGAAAAATAAAATTTATGTAAATATTAGTCAAATATTAAAAAAAAACATTGAATTATGATAAATAGATTATTATTTCAAAACTAATGACCATTACCACCTCCATTTCACATAATGATTATTGTTATCATAACACAACATTGGTTCTCACAATTCAATTTATGAATTTTTGATAATCATGTTTTATCACAAGATATGAAAGAGTTATTAAAACCTTTCCATGATTCGAATTTAATCAACTTGCTCTGTATATTATCCCATTTCTTTCATATCCCATCTCATTTTCTTCACATAATATCCCACTCCCTTCGACTCTATTTTGTTCTTATTTGTCGAAAACATCTCAACCGCTACCCAAATCTCATCCAAAACTACATAATCCTATCAAAAAGGAAATTAAGTATTGAAACCTCATCAAAATGGGAGTTATTGTGTGTTCTGAGCCGAATGAGACCAAGTTTCTTGAAGCCTATCCACAAGTGAAGCAACAATTGCAGCAGGCAAAATTGTTACATTTCTTTGAAAAGTTTAATGGGTACAAGAAGTAGGTCACTAAATAGTTTTCTTGGGCCTATGATGGGACAATAGCATAAATTGGAGACACCAAATTGGTCTTGACAGAGTCGTTTATGGTGGAATTGAATGGATTACCAAGAAATGGGGAAATTTGGTTTAAAAACTAAAAAATCAAAGAAAAAGAGTGGGAGACCTTCCTTAAAAACCCAGGTATGGACATCTCCATTTTCAAGAAAGGAATTCCAGTAAAATCTTTAAAAATTAAATAGAGAAATTTTTTATTAGTAATTCATAAGTTTATAACCTCTGAGGGTAGGTTTGGGAATATTTTCTTCTACCATGCTCGGTTGTTGATGAATTTTATCAATGGAAACAAAATCAATTTACCATATTTCCTACTCTGTAGTTTAACAAAAATGGCTACTAATATCGAAAGAAAAATATAGTTTATTGATAATGCTTTGTATCTGATCTGGATTTATGCAGGAATGCAACAGAATACACATATAACCATAAATACAAATATGCAGCGGAAATAACACCTCATTTCATTAATATCAAATAACTAAAATTTTCTTACAAACAAAATGGAAATAAACTAGCTAGGGCGTTGGTAACTTATCTCTGAGAAGTGGTGTGTCGGCTACAGGCCTCTGAGCTATGTTATAATGAGGCTCAAGGGCCTATTTATTATTTAGAAACAATGGCAAACCCTAAACATCCAAAACCCTGACCCTAGGACATGAAGCGCCAAAACTATGGGCCTAGTTTGGGTAAATTGGTGTTTCAACTTCCCAGGGACGTAACATTGGCATACGATCTTGGTTTGACGCGCACAATACCTCATTAGAAAGATATATATGAGGACTACAACTTTCAATGTGAGAAATATCAATCCATTAACCCATGTTGCTCCCGGTTTTCCCAAAAAACATCATTTAGGGCCTCAAAATGGCTCCAAAAGTTCAGGACCCAAAAAACTGCTAAAAATAGTAAGTTGTGCCGAAACTGAAAGAGACAATGGTGGGGCCCCAAGTGGAATAGGAGGGTGGCCACCAATATCCACCTAGATCATTCCTCCCCCCTTAGGAAGCAATGGTCCCCATTTTGTTGAGTTCCTCCATGAGATGAGGAAACTTCTGTTGAATTTGGTCCCTGGTAAACCACTTTCCTTGGTACAGGAGTTGGCCATCTTTGACAACCTGATACAGGTGGATATTCTATTGGTGAGTGTTCTTGATTTGCATGTCCATGATACAATCTGTGGTGGCTCCATGCAGTCTAGGTTTAACTCTGTTGGTGTGAGTTGTTTTGCAATGTCAGAGGTGTCTAGTAGAGGTGGGAAGTAGGGACGAAGGCGGTCTACATTGAATACTAGGTGTAGACCAAGGAATGGTTGAATAATGAGCTCGAAGGAATTTTTCTCTATAGCGTTGGTGATGGTGTATGTCCCATATTGGAGCAGGCAAAGCTTGCGGTGGGGTCCAGTGAGGCACTCCTTCTGCAAATGTAGACACACTTTGTCCACCACCTGGAAGTTGTGTGGCACCTGATGTTGATCATGTCGTTGCTTGTACTTAGCATTGGCTCTATCCAATATGTCATGAACCTGTTGGTAGATGTTCTAAATGTGCTTGATGAAGTCGTTCGCTCTGTCAGCTTCAGACTGGACATGAGCCGAATCGGCCTGAGTAGCCGCAAATGGCATGGCTACATCAATGGGACATAGTGGCTGGAATCCCAAGCCCACGTGAAAGTGGTTGTGGCCGGTTGAGTTGTGGAGAGCCCAGTTATAACTGTGTTGTACATAGGAGAGGCTCTCATCCCATGTGCATGGAGTCTTTGAATTGTTCATGCGCATAATGTGTACAATCATCCTGTTGACGACCTCTGTCTGGCCATCAGTTTGGGGATGGAAATTTGTGGACTTGGTGAGCTTGGTGTCTAGCATTGACCAAAGGCTTGTCCAAAATGTGCTGAGGAACCTGCTGTCATGACCTGATATGATAGACTGTGGGATCCCAAAGTGCACCCACATTCGTTCAAAGAAGATTTTAGCAGTGGCTTCTACTGTGATATTCTTCTTGTAGGCCGCCATAATGGCCATCTTCGAGAACGACCACGAAAACACAGTCGTTTCCATGCTTATTAGAAGGAAGGCACAACATGTAATCCATGGAGATGGATTCCCAAGGTTGACTAGGGGTAGGTAGTGGAGTATATAGGCCTTGTTTCTTGATGGTCGCTTTGGCAATGGCGCAAGTAGTGCAGGATCTGATGTACATCCCGACATTCTGTCGAAGGTTCGACCAATAGAAATACTTTTGCAATACTGCCACTATTTTCTCGACCTAGAAATTCCCAGTGACTCAATTGTAGTGTGCTTCCCATATCATCTTGGCACTTTCTCTTGAAGGAACGCAAAAGAGTCCCAGGTGACATAACAGTGCATCTTGGCGGTGAAAATTTGGAACTTGCGTACATCCCAAGAGTGCCTTGTATGTGTGGTCGAATTCTGGATCGCTCTTGTAGAGAAGTGGCCAATCAGAACTCTTGTGCCCACAAGAGTTGAGAATGGTGGTTAGCACCATGATCGGTGGTCGGCTGAGGTAGTCTGCAACACTTATTGGTGCTACCCTTCTTGTACTTGATGTTCAAATTAAACTGTTGCAGATATGTGGACCACTTCTGATGGCGATCGTTTTGCAACTTCCCTTATGTCTGTATGAACTGCAGGGGTTGATGGTCTGTGTGGATGATTGTTTCCTTCCCCAAAATGTAATGCTTCCATTGTCAACAAGCTGCACAATGGAATACATTTGTTTTTCATAAGTGGGATACTCGTGAACTACGTTGAACAATGTCTCACTGTGATATGCCACTGGATGCCCCTGTTGATTAAGAACCTAATAGCATAGTCAGAGGCATCTATCTCGATCTCAAATGGTTGTTGCAAGTCTATTAATGTGAGCACTGGGGCAGAACAGAGGCGATGTTTCAATTCTACAAATGCCTTCTATTGAGATTCCAACCAAAATAATTTTGATTTAGCTCCTCCCTTGGTGACTTGACTCAAGGGCCAAGTGATATGAGAGAATCCCAACACGAACCTATGGTAGAAATTAGCAAGACCCAAAAATATGTGAAGCATTGTTAGAGTGGTTGGGGCTGGCCAATCCCGAATGACTTGGATCTTGGTTGGATCCACATGCACCCCCCTTTCATCAATAATGTATCCCAGATATTGAACCTGGGTCATGCCAAAGTGAACTTATCCAAATTGGCACACAACTTGTGTTGTCGTAGTGTTTGAAGGACTTGTCAGATGTGGTGGAGGTGCTCTTCCCAAGTCTAGATGAAGATCAGAAATGTCATCCAAGTACACCACTATAAATGAGTTGGTGAATGGCTATAAGATATCATCCATCAACCTCATGAAGGTTGTGGGAGAATTCGTCAACCCAAAAGGCATGACCAACCATTCAAAAAGGCCCTCCTTTGCTTTGAAGGAAGTCTTCCACAAATCGAAGGGTTCGATTGGTACCTAGTGATACCAAGACTTCAAGTCAATCTTGCTAAAATATTTTTCCCCTTTTATTTGGTCCAGAAGGTCATCAATCCATGGGATCAGGTACCTATTATCGACAATGATCTTGTTCAATGCCCGATAGTCAATATAGAGTCTCCAAGTCCCATCCTTCTTATGTACCAACATGATCAGGCTCCCACGAGGTGATGAACTTGGCCGAATGTGACCTTTTTGCGACAGCTCCTAAATCTGCCTCTTGATTTCAATGTTCTCCAGGATAGAGCATCGATAGATCAGTCCATTGGGTAGCGGCGCACCTAGGGTCAGAGCAATGGGGTGCTTGACCTAACAGTGCAGAGGCACCCCTGTGGGTGAGGTGAGGATGTTACTGTACTCCTCCACAACCTTGTCCATTTGTTGTCGCCATGCAAAGGAGCCCTGTCTGGAGGTCATGGCCACAATATTCTTCTTGCCCTGTGGGCAGATCATCAGGAAAAAAAATTTCCTGGTTTGGGAAATGAGCTTACTACATTGTTTTGCAGTAACAAAATAGATAGCAGCAGGCGGTGGTACCTCTGGGATCTTGTACAGCTTATTTCCCAAAGTAACGGTAATAGTGTGAGGTCGGGATTCATACATAGCATGTCGCTTCCACAAGTATGGTTGGCCTAATAATACATCAGAAACATCAAGAGGAGTAATGTCGCATAATACCTCATCTGTGAAGGGCTTCATTTTGTATGGAAGGCGACACCGCTCGTTGACGCGAAGATTTCGTACTTGGTGAAGCCACCCGATGGTGTATGGTTGTGGGTGTGCTGTGGTCGGTAAGCCCAACCGCTTCACGATATTTGCTAAAATGAGGTTCTTTTGGCTCCCATTGTCGACAATAAACTATAGAGGGGAACCCTTTACCCACATCTGGGAGTGGAAGAGACGCTCCTCCTCCTCTGGATCTTCTGGTTCCTCCTTCTGGATCTTTGTAGTGGCAACAGTGGCGTTGGGCTCCACGTCAATAATTTGTTTCCATTTTTCATTCCCCTTGTCAGGTTCTAATTCAAAGTCAGAGGATGCATCTGCTTCAGAATCCCTCATCTCGGCCACCAATGACTACTTGGCCCGACACTCACTTGTGTTGTGAGTGGAGCTCTTATGGAACTCACACCAATTTCTCGTGTCCTTCTTTAGCTTCACAGTGTTGTTATTTTCTTGTGGCTTTGGCAAGTTGTCTCAAGCCGCCATGCCTTGGCTTTGTCCTTTATTCTGTGGTTTGGGGGCACCTTTCCCTTGCTTTTAATTCGTAGATCCAAAGTCTTGCTTCTTTTGTTTTAATTTCTACTCAATCTTGGCAGCATATCCGTATGGTGTACCAAGCTAGGAGATGTCTAGGAACTCCATTACCTCCTGCATGTATCTATGTAGACAACTGCGATACTTTAGCACCAAATTTTTCTTCGAATCTTTGATACCCAACTTCGTGTGCATGGTATGGAACAGATTCGCCAGCGCATGCACATTTTGATCACTTTGTTGCCGCAACGTGGTCAATTGTATGTACTTTTCCTCATACCTCCCCATGGGATAGTATTGTTCCTTGATGGCATCTCAGAAATAATTCCAAGTGGGTAAGGTTGAGAACAGAGAGGTTTTTGTCTCATCCTTTATTTCATAGTATGTTTTCCACTAGTCCTTGACATGGGGGGTAGCTTTGAGGAGTGCAAATATAATCTTCTCCTGGTCGAAAAAGTCGTGAACCAAGAAATATTCTTCTAATAGATTCAACCATCTATCTAAGGCATCTACATCTATTTGACCCTAAAATATGGGAATGTCAAATTTTACTTGTACCTTAAAGGGAGTCACGCCTCTAGAGTGGTTGTTGGATTCCGATGCGTCGTTGGTGGAAAGTCATTGAAGGATCTGGGCAAAGTTGTCCATCATCGCGTTCCTTTGTTTTTAGAGGGCCTCCTCAAGCAATATTTTGATAGGATCTCCTGCTCCCTCATCTTTCTTTTTGTCCCCATGGGAGGCCATCAGGGTTTGCAAGGCTGATCTTACAAAGGTTCAACCAGATCAAGCCCTAACTCCTTATACCTCGACCTCGTTGGGGACATGCAAAGAGGATCGAGAAAAATCAGACTGCCTTGATACCACTGATCCATATTTATGCAGGAACACAAAATAATACACATATAACCATAAATACAAAGATGCAGTGGAAATAACACTTCATTTCATTAATATCAAAGAATTGAAATTTTCTTACAGACAGAATGGAAATAAACTAGCTAGGGCGCTGGTAGCTTATCTTTGAGAAGAGACGTGGTGGCTACAGGCCTATAAACTATGTTACAATGAATCTCAAGGGCCTATTTATTATTTAGAAACAATGGCAAACTCTAAACATCCAAAACCCTAACCCTAGGAGATCAAGCGCTAAAAGTATGGGCCCTGTTTGGGTAAATTGGTGTTTCAACTTCCCGGGGACGTAACTTTGGCATACGATCTTTGTTTGATGTGCACCATATCTCATTAGAAAGATCTATCCGAGGACTAAAACTTTCGATGAGAGAAACATCAATCCATGGACCCATGTTGCTTGGTTTTCCCAAAAAACGTCATTTAGGTCCTCAAAACGGCTCCGGAAGTTCAGGACTCGAAAAACTACTAAAAATAGTAAGTTGTGCCGAAACTGAAAAACTGAAAGACACAATGGTGGGGTCCTAAGTGGAATAGGTGGGTGGCCACCAATATCCACCTGGATCAGTATCATCATGGGTTAGTAAATATTCTGATTGAAGCTCATTTGAGGAGTACATGGGATCATTGGGAGGATTTTTCTGGTTCGAAATAATTTTAAATAAGTTAAGCAAGGAGAATCTAGTTCTAAAATAAGAAGGAGTCGGAAAAAATTTCCCTCAAACCCTAAGCTTCAAAACCAAGATTTACCTGCACAATAAATATAACAAGATAAGAATACACATAAGGATTTTGATGATGAAACCCCTCTTGCAAATTTTTTAGAAAATCTTTTAAAAAGGAATGTTAGAAAGAAAAAACCCATTAATACAGATGAAGGTCCATTGAAAGAAGGAATAAAGCAAGAAAAAGTGTGCTCTTGCTGTTGAAAATCCACCAAGAAAAGTAAGAAGAAGTGCAGGACTTTTCAAATCAACCATTGAACGGTCTTCATGTTTTGTTGATTTAGAAGAAGAAAAACTAAGAATACCATCGCCAATTGTAAGTCCTGCAAGAAAGACCCCAAAAATTGACCCTATCCAACAAGAAATATATGATTATATAGAGTCTCTTGAACAAAAATCCAAAGGAAAATTTGTTGATTCATATTCAAATCAAGAAGAAATTCATTTCAGTCCTCAAGAAGAATCTAGAATTGAAGATACTCTTAAACAGGATATTTTTGAACTAGAAATTTTAAATAAGCATCTAAAGCACGAAGATGAAGCAATGAAGCTACATAATGATATCAAAAGAACTCAAAATGATAATATCCTCCTACATCTTTGCCACTGATACAAGAAAAACAAGAAGTTAAAAGATAAAAATAATGGGTTGAAGGAGTTCATCGATAGCGATGTTCCTAAGTCGGGATCTAGCGATGATGCATTACTTGACACATGGCAAAAGAAGATAGCAAAGACGAGGAGAATTCTGTTGGAAGGTGTGAAGGACCATATTGTGTCCAACATTCATGGGAAAGCCACTCCATTCTTAATGTGGAAGGCTTTGACAGACTTATTCCAAAGCAGAAGTGACCAGAGGAAGTTGGTGCTTAAAGACAAGCTCAGAAAAATAAAAATGGAGAAGGGCAACAGTATTCCAAAATACCTCACGAAGTTTGTCCACTGCAAGGATGAACTGGGAAGTGTGGGGGTTACTATTGATGAAGAATACTTGGTGAGCTTGGCTCTCCTCAGGCTTCCGAAGAGTTGGCATAGCTACGAAGACTCTGTCAATGGACGAGAGAAACTATTGGGATGGAAGCAACTTTGGTCGAATCTTGTGCAGGAGGAGATAAGGCGGGTACCAGGGATGCATCTTCATCAAAGAATGAAGATGAAGAGAATTGCGCTTTGGCTACCAAAGCAAGGAAAGGGAAGGGGAAGAAACATCCTTCAAAATCCGATGCTAAAGGCAAGAAGTAGGATTTGTCCAAAGTGAAGTGTTTTCACTGTCATGAGCATGGACATTTCGCCACTAACTGTCCACAGAAGAAGAAGAAAAAGAAGGTTGTTGGATCTACAGCTGGAGAGGCCTTAGCCTCACAATTTGAGCTTGATTTCTTCTTGATTGCTTGCTTGGTTTCAAGCTGTATGGGATCAGTGTGGTATCTTGACAGTGGTGCGTCTTTCCATATGACGGGAGACAAAGAGTTGTTTAGTGACTTGGAGAAGAAGGACCTCCAGATGCATATAGAGATGGGCGATGATGGTTGGTACAGTGCGACTGGAATTGGGACCATTACCTTTGAGAGGGAGTCTGGTAATCCATTCTTGTTGAAGAATGTCATGCATGTTCCAGGTCTGAAGAAAAACTTGGTCTCAGTCGCAATGCTAGAAGACAAAGGTTATGATGTTGTTTTCAGTGAGGGAAAAGCCTTCCTTCGACATAAAACAATGGGTCAAACCAAGAATATAGGAGTTCGAATTAAGAATCTCTACAAGCTGGAGGTAGATGGTTGCGCTGTAATGGTGGGCAAAGCAGAAGAAGTGGTGAGCCGGGATGAGGGCGAATTATGGCACAGGAGATTGGGCCATCATCACCATGGCGCTTTGAAGATTTTGCAGCAAATTTCTACTGGACTTCCCAATGGTACTCTTGCGTAGTCAGATCAGTGCAAGGTATGTACTATGGGTAAGTTTGTGAAGACCACCTTTCATGAGAAGGAGAATTGTGCTTCGGTGATCCTGAAGAGAATTCACACAGACGTGTGTGGACCTTTCTTGATTGCTTCAACAGAAAACCACAGGTATTATGTTATATTTTTTGATGACTATTCTCGTAGATGTTGGATCTTCTTCATGCACAAGAAGAGTGAAACGTTCTCAAAGTTCTGTGAGTTCAAGGCATTGGTGGAGAAGGAGTCGGGGAAGCAAGTGAAAGCTCTATGGAGCGATAATGGTGGTGAATACATCTCGAGTGAATTCAAAGACTTTTTTAGCAAAGAAGGAATTTTAAGAGAACTCATAGAGCCTCATAACCCACAGCAGAATGGGTTCGCAGAGAGAAAGAACAAAACGATCATGGGTGTTGCACGAGCGATGCTGCATGACCAGGGCCTACCGATGCACTTGTGGGCAGAAGCATGCAACACTGCAATTTATGTGAAAAACCATTTTCCTCATAGATTACTTGGCATGAGTACACCTGAAGAAGCATTTTCTAGTAAGAAGCCCGATATTTCTCATTTGAAGATTTTTGACTCACCTGTTTACATTCATGTGACAAAGGACACCAGGAAGAAGCTGGAGTCGACTGCAAAAGTTGGGATATTTGTGGGGTACATAGAAACACCCCATAATTATCGTGTGTATTTTCCAGACAGTCGGATGACTGTTGTGCGACGGGATATAAAATTCAATGAGGTGAAAGCCATGAAGTTGTCGCTTGAGAGGGAGCTACACTTACATGCGGAGGAGGAAATTCTTGTTCCCAAAGATGAGCCTCTAGATGTGGATTAGCCACAGGAGTAGATTCATGGAGTGGAGGAGTCCACTCATGCAGAACCAAACATTAGACAAGGCATAAAGCGTACCACAAAAGCTGAGAGACTGAAGCCTTATGCGGCACAGAATGTAGGAGTTCCTACATCATAGCATAGACAGAGATAGTCACCTGACCAATTTACTAGATACATGGCTCTTATGAGCAAGTGTATCGTGACAGAGCCATCTTCTTTTGAAGAAGCAGTGCAGGAGCCCACATGGGTAGATGCCATGGTGGAGGAGTATGACTCCATTGTCAAAAACAGTGCTTGGGAGATTGTTCCAAGGCTGGTGGGAAAATTAGTTGTAGGATCAAGATGGATCTACAAGGTAAATCAAGTTTTTGATGGGAGTGTCGAGAAGTATAAGGCAAGATTTGTTTCCTGGGGCTTCTCATAGATCGAGGAGATTGACTATGAAGAAACCTTTACACCTGTCGCACGATATTCTTCCATACGGACCATCCTTGCTCTCTCAATGCAGATGGGTTGGCACATTCATCAAATAGATGTGAAGACTATGTTCCTTAATGGGATCATTGAGGAAGAGGTGTAAATTGAGCAGCCTGAAGGATTTGAGATCTTCAGCAGCGAGTCGCATGTGTGCAGGCTCAAAAGAGCGTTGTATGGGCTGAAACAAGCACCCCGTGCTTGGTACACTCGGATCGACAGCCTATTTCATCGGACTTGGCTTCACCAAGAGTGAGGCGGATGCAAACTCGTACCTTGACAGGTTGAGGGTAAGCTTAATCAATGTACTTTATTTTGATGATTTAGCATTAATAGGTGATGAGCATTTGATACACTCATGCAAAAGCATCCTAAAGGAGTTTGAGATGAAGGATTTGGGCCTCCGTCATTATTTCCTTGGATTGGAAATATGGCAGTGGGAAGGTGAATTGTTTGTGTCTCAAGGAAAGTATGCCCGGGAGATACTGGAGAAGTTTCACATGTAAGGATGCAAGCCTATCGACACTCCTCTTCCAGGAAATTGGAAGAAAGAGGATGCTACATCGGCAGAGGTAGTGGATGCCACTGTTTATCGACAGTTGGTGGGTTCGCTCATGTATTTATTTAATACAAGACCAGACATATGCTATGCGATGAACCAACTTTCACAAGCGATGGTTAAGACTACCAAGCTCTTTTGGAAGTCAGACAGGCATGTTTTGAGATATCTCAGGGGCACATCTAAGTATGGTTTATGATACAGATAGATGGATGAGGTGAAGTTGCATGGATTCACAGATGCAGATTGGGTAGGAAGACCAACAGACAGAAAGAGCACATTAGGAGGGATTTTCAGTATTGAATCTATGATAGTTTCTTAGTACAGCAGGAAACAAAGATCTGTGGCACTCACCAGAAGCGCACACATGGCAAAGCAAGTCAAGCTTCATTGAGGATATCTGGATGAGTAAATATTCTAAGCTATTGTTCTATTCATATTTAGATCCCAGCAAAGGACACATTGTGATAATCAAAGTTGCATTAAACTCTCACAATCCTCAGTTTCATGATAGATTCAAAACATATTGATATCCTGATTAAATTTGTAGATTATGTGCAACAAAAAGATCCACAAAAAGATCATGTTGCTTAGTACATTCCTACAGCATTAGATGCAGATATTTTTTTCCTCTGCAATTGTCAGAGAGAAATTCCGAATACCATAGAGGCAGGATCGGGGTGAAGGATAATCCCTATCTTGTTGAGAGGGAGTGTTGAGATTCAACAAGATGATGAGCCTAGTGAAAAGAGTTGCCTTCACTAAGTGGGCCCGCAGGCTATTTTTGGCGCAAGTCTATTTTTAGACTATGTCTATTTTAGACATGATGATCATATTTAAGAAGTTGCAGGATGTTATTTGTGGATAGTTGATCAAGTTGGAAAAATAGATGAAATTCTATTTTTAGAATATTGGGCGAAGTCTATTTATAGATCGTTGATCTAAAAATAGATGCATGTCGATTATTATTAGCTCTTAATAATAATTAGACACTAAACAACAACTTATTCTCTTGGAGCACCTTGTTTCAGTGCACAAATGTGGCACATCAGTGGACTGAGGGAATTACGCAATTACCAAGGGTTTACTGGAGCTAATGCATGGAGGACTCAGTTAGAACTCAAGTGGCAGAGTTATGACACAGTTGGAAGAAGTAGTTATGGAGTTGTATTCAGTTTAACTCAGTTAGACTCAGTTGAGTTAGTTGTATCTAGTCTAACTGATTGATACACTAGTGAGAGTGGAGTGAATTAATTAGTTAATTAATTCACAAATAATAACTCATTAATCAACTGAACAATACAGCAGTTAACTATAGTGCATGGCAGTTTCAGTGGAGACCCAGTGGAGAGGTAGGTGAAAGGGAAAGATGGACTATCTGTTGTGACTATAGTGATGCATTGATTGCATCACACACACATTGGAGTTTCCAATGAGTATTGCACAGTCAATCCAAGAGTAATTCGAATTCATTTAGAGCTATTCTTCAGCAGGGATTGCGCAGTGGAGGCAGGCTAGCAGGAGGCAAAGATCGGTGCATGAATTTGAAAGATTGGTCCTGATTAGTGTATGAAAATTTTATTGTACTGAGAGCTTGATAATATTTGTATGAGGATTGTCATATGATTCCATGATACATAATATATATTTGGGGTTTTCAGCTTCAGGCCTTCCCGGTTAAAAATTGTGTTATGTGCGATTGATTATTTTTGTTTATGCTTCACATGTGTGTGCAATTAATTTTTCCGCAAACGATTAAAAAGTGGAATTGATTCAGTATTTTGCATAAAGTTAAATAGTGTGAGATCAGGTGAATCAAGGACATATGCATGCTTAGTGCATATAATTTCTATAAACCAGTACTAGAAAAGCAAGGAGCACTAATTTAGATGTTCTTGTTGAAGCCTCAAAGATAGTTTAGTCACACAATGGGTTACAAAATTTTGAATTTTTGTGCATGAGTACATGGAATATCTTTTGTGTGGGGGAATGTTGAAGACCAAAATTTTTCCTTTTTGACGCCCTCTTTAAACTTCATTCTCTTCCTTTTTTACCATAATAACCAGAATTAAGTGTTAGCTTGCAAGGCTATTGGAAAAAACATGTATTTAATCATCTTTTATTCATAGTTTTATTGTTTATTTATTATTTGGTTTAATATTTGCACAAGCTACCAAATTGCATCAATTCTGCAGCTAATAATCGATTCAGCAACTTACTTGAAGAATCTATAGGTTTTGAAACACCGATGGAGGAAAGAATCATACGAACAAGTAGATGAAAACCGACATAATGATATCAACCTATCCCTATGATATAGCAAACTGATAAGGACTTCATAAGATCGGGTCAACGTGGAATTCAACCCAGCGGAAAGCTCGGAGACAGATCAGGCGAATGAGAAGATCGTTGATTGAAGATGATATTTTTCCTCATTATTTGAATCTTTGATAACAAATCATGAATAATATTTATTTTATTTTAAGATATTTTGTTGAGAAGAATAGGCTTAGAAATCTCCAAATAGTTTAACCAAGGAGGTTATAAAACCTGCCTCTTGACGTGATGATACACATGACTGATTATTGTTTTAAAAATTCTTTGCAATCGTTTAATCAAGCTTATTATTCCATTATGTTGTGCGTATAGATGTGTGATTAGTTTATATTGATATTTGTATACCTTCACCCATGGGAGGCCCCCCTCAGAACTGTAAGGTTTATTTTTTAATTCTATTTAAGATTTCTATTTCATAGGATTAAGTTATCACAGTAATTGTAACTTTGATTTTTAGGGAATGCTTGTGAAAACTAAAATAGAATTTGTAATACAACTTTCTATATAGTTCCTTTTTGTAGAATTTATTTCATATATTTAATCTCATTGTGTGAAGAATGAAGAAAATAATAAAAGGGATTTATTATACACATGTAAATTTTGATTGATTTAGATAGAAAGTAGAATCATTTGATTTAGAATTTTCAATTAGAAGTATAATTTCTTTCAAGGATTTATTTTTGTCGGTGTGAAATAGATTTAGATTTAATGTTTCCAGTGTGATATTTTTATGCACTTAAATATTAGTTTCATTTTTTTCAGTGTGAAATAGATTTAGATTTAATTTTTCCAGTGTGATATTTTTCCGCACTTAAAGATTGGTTTCATTTCTATCAGTGTGAAGTAGATTTGATTATGTTAGTGTGATATTTATTTCTACATTCAAAGTTGGGTTTATTTTTTTCAGTGTGATATTTTCCTCTCAGAGTGACAATATTTTCACTTTAAATGATTCTTAGATAAAACATGGTCATGAAAACATCCTAATTCAATTAAAAATTTACTCACATAATAAGGAATCCTATCACAAATAGTGCACATATACTTCATCAGTTTTCAAGCCCTGGTCGATAATATATGAAGTAATTTAAGATCAACTAATTTACCAACAGATATCTTGAAATCCTACCGTAGAAATTTCTTCAAATTTCGAGGAGACCTTGAGGACACACCAATGCATTAAGGGCTAGGAGATCAAACATTTTGTATGGATACTTTGTCGGGAAAATGATGCCCTAGGTGGCCCAGCGTGGCTACACCTAAAAGAGAGAGAAAAAAAGGTTAAAAAAATGTTCTAAGGTGACCACCGTATGATGGATCAGTGCCTAATTAATTTTTAGGATAAGGAGCCAAGGATCATGTCTCTAGCTTAAGGAGGCTCTAACGACAACTTCGTGCAAAGTTAGGGAAAGACGAGTAAGTGAACTTAAATAATGTATACTTCGTTTGAAAATGAAGATGGCTTGTCAATATAACTTCGATCTCTATGACATTATGTTAAAAAAACATGGCCCATACATAGATATATGCTATATAGAAAATAATTCCACAATGAAATAGTAAATGCATGCAACAATTAGCCCTAAAATAGTGAAAATCTCATGATCAATGTATACAGCAACATAAAATAAAATAGCATCAAATTTGTACTTAAATGTAAGATATTTATCCAAACGTCAATACACTTTCCAATAAATAAGCTTCAAGATAATAAAATCCAATCCAAACATCAAAATATATCCATGCTCTAATTCGTCCTCCAAGAAGAAATGTGAAATTCTCAAGAGAGAGAGAATGATCCAAATCAAGTGATGATAAAAAATGAATTCATGTCACTTCTATTTATACACTAATTAGGACTTAAAATTACCTAATTTGGCCTACATTATCCCCTAAAATAAAATAATGTGCAAAAGTAACTAACTTTTAGTGACAAACCCACCAAACTAGCTCACAAATAAAATAATAAGCCTCTCAAGATGTCAAACGATAACTATGCATGTTTTTGGGCCCTCCAAGAGGACTGATGAGATCCGTAAGTGGCACAATGATTAATAGGACCCTAAAAAGTGGTGGAAAAGAGGGTGCCCCCTTGTTCTCCAAGCAATAAACATGTGGTGCTCCTAGTGGGTGTGGGGGCACGCCAATAACCTCATGGGTCTCCAAGTAAGTCAAATATGCTTATATACCATCTGTAAAGGCTCAGATGATGGAATAAATGAATCCACATAAGTGTACAAGTCCTAGGTCACCTACCAAGTGTATGGTGCAACTGTGGGGTCAGTTGGGTATGGTGTACCAGGTGCATCTTCCTCGCTCAATAGATCGATCTCAAGAAATCTCTGAGCATCTATGGGGATCCATGGATTGTTGTCTACTAATTTGTGGAGGCCCATGACCCTTTAAACACACCCTACATGCGTCGATGTAGCCCTCTAGAGAGTAAGGACCCCATATAGGGATACCAAACTCAAGATGGCCACCATATGCAATCCTACAAAAGATCTAACTCATCCCCTAGCCCTCCAGCACAATAATTCATTTAAGTAATCGGGTACATTAGGGGAATTTTGAGGTCTAAAATGGGCCTCCTAAGGAAATTATAAAATAATAGTGGAAATAATAATATAATATTAAATCACATCATCAAATTTTAGAGGGAAAAAAAGAAAAAACTATTTTTTCAAGTCGTATATTCAAGTTATCACCCTATGGATTTACTCAAATTTCGAGTAGCAGCACTCGTTGGACGCAAAATTTGATACCTCATCCAAGGAGTACAATTGTTGCATACTTTCAATGGACCCTTATACATGAAAAATGAGAAATACATGAAAAATGTGATTGCAATCACGAATTTTTCATGTATTTGTCATTTTTCGTGTAGCAGGATCCATCAAAAGTACGCAACGTGGTTACTCCTTGGATGAGGAATTAAATTTTGCATCCAACAATTACTCCCGCTCGAAATTTGAGTAAAACCTTAGGGAGATAAGTTGAAAATACGTGTTGAAAAAGTAGTTTTATTATTTTATTATTTTTTAATATTTTTACATTTTTACTCCAAAAATGGCGAATCATCCCCCATTGTAATATTCCCAATTGGGAAAAGCTGCAATAATAATCAAATATGCAGAGAAATAATGCAGATCATATAAGTAAGAGCAGGAGGCCAATATGAAGGCTCTTAATTTACATTTACATCAGCAAAATATATGCACAAGAGAGCCCATGAGATGTAAAACATAAAATAGAAGACTTTTATGGAAGAAAATCCTCAAAATGAGGTGCTACAACCATGTATTAAGACATAAATGAGCTGGAAAAATTTATTTTATTGGCTACAACTGCTGTAGATTACACTTCAGATCTAGAGCAGATCTGTATATAAAAAGTTAGATCTATATCAGATCCATACACTAGATAGGCTCTTCCTCAATCCCCCATTGGGGTTTTCAGCAAATCATGATGTACAAGGAGTAGATCTGACATCTAATGCTGCAGATATGCAGAAATATTAAGAAATACATGGAAATTTAGATCTGATATGATACATGCAATATGATGATCTCCTCCAATGGATCTCAAATTTGAAGGGAAGATCCCCAACACATGAAAACCACTTCTCCAAAAAGTGTGCCAAAAGACCCTGCAACAGTACTCACAAAAATAACGCAATTCTGGAAGCAATACTGCGTTGTAGGCTTTAGAACAAGTTTGGCTTAAGCCAAGATCTGAAAATGTAGCTCCAATCATCCAATACTCTCTTGCCAATGGGATAGAAGCCTTCCCCACTAAAAAGGAGCACTAGAATGGCCTAGATCTGAGTAGATCTAGCCTCCACTTATTGTAGCTTACAAAGACAACCAAACCCTTAACAAGATCTATGTTGTATTTGGAAGAAGAAGCTTGGCCTTCAGCCTAATAGTGGACAAGAAATGCAAACTCTTCCAAGAGGCCTCTCAGGGAAAGAGATGGGATTGTCGATCAGGAACACCCAGTGCTAAATGGCGCTATTCTCAGCTAAACAACCAGAGAATGAGAAATTTCTAAATAGAAAATATCTTCAGAAATAACATAATAATCAACGACCTTCTCATGATGCCATCCTCTTCCTTTTATAAGTTTGAGAGCTTGCAAAACCCTAAACCATCTCAATGGAATAGCTCCTTTCACATGGATCACCTCCAACTAAAATTGCGTTGTGCCTCATTGATGGCCACTCCTCCAAGACAGCGCTATTGACTTGGTCCTGGTTGACCCAGTCAAAAGATTCAACCCCTTTCACACCTAAGGTTGCTTATTTAAATAGCCCAGATTTAGCCTTGTTCACATGTGGCATTGATTTATTGACTGTTTAGGAATTTTATTGATCCTCCTTTAAACATTTATTCATGAAACAGAAAAATAAAAATAAAAATGAATATTCCCATTAGCTTGGGACTAATTGGGAATATTATACCCATGGTTGACATCATCATCTTGAATCCTATTGATTCTTATAAATTTTATTTTGATTGTACATTTTTCTTAGGAGTCCCATTTTAGACCTCAAAATATCTCTAATGAAAGAACCTACAAACCATGGACAATAAGTGGACACTTCATAATGGCATGCCCTTCCGTAGTGGGCTTTTGCATGTGCTAATGTCTCCAAGCTCCAAAGGGGGTTATCCAAGTACCTTATTAGGTAGTTTCTACCTCTAGAGGGGATATTATGTCGAAGGTACATCACACAAATGGTGGTGGCATATGATAAAGAGGTGAATATAATAGGGAATAAGAGGGGAAATCATAGGCCATATATTGGGGTACAAGGGTAGATAGAAGAAGGGAAGCCCAAACCTAGGTATATAATGTATAGGAGGGAGAAATCATGGTACATGAGGTTCCCCGGCCTTGATTTTTTGTAATATTCCTAAATTAATTGGAATATTAAATTTTGGTTTTGCTCCTCATTTTGATGAATAAGAGGTTATGGAGACCCATGAATCTCATTAGTAGGAATAAAATCACTACTAATGTGAATGGAGATCACCTTAGTGGATTGATAAAGCACCCTTATGTGTGAAAAGGGGTTGGAGCATGTAGTCTGGGTCAATTTTGACCAAATCAATAGCGTTGTCATGGAGGAGTGGAATTTAATGAGGGACAACGCAGTTTTGGTTGGAGACTCTTTGCATGGAAGTAGTGACTTAAATGAGTGGGGCCAAGTAGTGACTTAGCCATATGGGTGTACGTTTTGAGATTATTATTTTTTATATGGTCTGTTTAGACTTGTTGCTCTCTTCAGTTGTTTAGCTAAGATTGCAAGTGATGTTTAGCACAGGGTGTTCCTAGTCGGGAATCCCACCTCTTTCCTTGAGAAGCCTCTTGGAAGATTTTTGCACTAAATTTCCACATTCCGGCATCAGGCCAAGCTCTATCTTACTTCTACAGCACAGTTTCTGTTGAGAAGTGTGTTGAGTTGCAGGGTGCAGCAGTGGAGAATTGCATTGGGTGTCTTCATAGCCATTTTTGCAGTGGAGGAAGGATTCCTTCCATTGGGAGGCTAGTAAAGAAGTCCCTTGGGACTATTTGACACATTTGGCATCGGGCCAAGGAGTATTTATCCCCTACAGCGTAGTTTCAGCCCAGATTTGCGTTATTTTAGGGAGGAGTTACAGGGGTGGTTGCAGTGTCTGTTTTGGGAGGTGATTTCTTCAGTGGATGAGACATTCTTTCATCTGAAGGATCTATTGGAGAAGATATGTAGGATTATACATCATCTTCAGCCATATATTCTCATTTCTATTTTTGCAGCATACCTTCAGCCCTAGGGTTGCAGCTTACATTGGCACATTGTGTGCATTTTCCGGAAACCCTCTTAAGTTATCTTGGGAAGCTGATATAAGGCCTAGATCTGTATGTATAGCATCCATTGAGGCATATATCATTGTATTTACATTTTTGTATGATCTCCAGTTGTATTTATGCATGCTATGACTGCACTGGAGTAGCTCTCCAACATTTTTTTTAGTAGCAGCAACTCACTTTTTAGAGTGATTATTATTGGGAGGCTTGTTTACTCCTACTATATGATTTGTGCCTTCATATATTATGTGTATTTACTGTTGATTTGCTGAATAAAGTGGTTCCATATTGATCTCCTATGTTTATGCATTGATGTACACTACTATTTCCAGTTTGATGCACTATATTCCTTCTTTTACCATTTGGGAATATTACAGTGGTATCATAGCATAATCTTGGCCCAGCCTGTGAGTTTCAGCCAATATGCTATAAGAAGAAGAAAATAGATCTACAAAGATGGAAGGAATGAGCTTTGTCTCATCACTTTTCAGATCTATGAAGAGCCTCTCCAAGGAGGTCAAGCAGATGATAAATGAGAGATGCAATGATACCTCTAGAGGGTTTCAAGATGAGGAAGGTCCATGCACTTCCTATCAGCAGAAGAAAGAACCGGTATTGCATAGAGCTCCAAATAAATATAATATGCCATTTTCTTTTGAAGCAGAAGACAAGAGGCATGGAGATGGAGGAAACTTGGATCATGAGATTCTAAGTGAGTATCTTGCAGAATACAAATCTCAATCAAGATCTTTCAAGGAGAATCTAACTCTCCCACAGTTCATTCAGCTCAAAGAAGAAAGAAGAACTTGCAGAAATAGATTTCTATTGTCTAAATTTGATGGGTCATCCACATGCACAGCAAGGGCTTGAGGAATGAAGTTGGATGCATTCTTCCTGCTACATCCAGTAGTAGAGAGATAAGTTGTTGAGATTGCAGCGCTGCACCTTGAGGGTGAAGCAAATATTTGGTGGTTCAGCCATTTGAGTCATGCAGAAGTGACTGCATATGCAGATTTTACTGAAAGGATGATCAAGAAATTTGACAAGAAGAAATCAGAGGAGAAGAAACTTCCACCACCACTTGCTGCAAGAGCACTTACATCAAGAGGAAGAACACTTTCACCTTTGCAAAGTGGTATTGATCTCTTGACATTTAGAGTACTATGCACTATTCTGGAGATGCATGAGGAGGAGGAGACTTATACCAGCGTTGGTGTAGCCATAGAGGAGCATCCATCATCATCAGTAGTTGGGGAATTCATCATACCGGTGGGAGGAACCCTTGTAGAAGTACAGGATGTTCCCAAGCAAAACCAAGGTATGCAAATGTTTCCACTTTCTATTATTTTAGCACATCTTATGGAGGGTTGTGGGAATATACCATTGCATGACCTAGGGTCAAGATACACTGCTGATTTGGAGCAGTTGACTATGCAGAGGACCCTTGATAGAATCATGGAGGAGATATATAGTCATCCTAGTATTTCATTGTTGAGTTGAACACAACTCTTGCAGTTGGAGTGTAGGTATTTGGAGGATAGGGTGAGTATTATCCTAAACAAACCAATGCAGAACTATATGTTCAGCATTGAACATGATCATGAGACAGCAGATGCACCATCATGGAGATTAGTAGCGCTGTTATTAAGAAGCAGTGATGAGTTGGGGGCCCAACCATTATTGGAGCATTTCAGTGACTATTCTACATGTGTAGAAGGGGATAGGAAAATGGTGGATGAGAGACATATTATCTTCCATTGTTATGATGGATCTCTATTTATGAGCACTTAACTGCTCAATGGGAAGATTTTTCCTTCCGTATATTTGGATCCTTATGGGGTCAATTTGGTCATTGATAAGTGGTCTTCATATGGAGATCTTCAGGAGGCTGCACTTCAACATCCCATGAAGTGTAGAGATATTGATTTGATTTTGGAGGATGGTATTCTCCATTGGAGGAATACCCATTTGGAGCATGAAATTAGACACTCACCATTGGTTGGATGGGTGATGTTGATGATAAAGAGGTTGGTGAGCCACCTGCAGATCTATGACATAGGGCAACAAGAGGCAAGGATGCGCTGGCTACTCTTAAAATAGTTTGGTCAGCATGTGACATATCTTATTTTAGAGGGTGTGTTGTTGGTTGGGACTTGGCATGGCACTTACATCATATGGAAGCATGGAGTTTGGGTGCATTGTGATGATGTGGCATTCTTCATATCAATCATCATGTTTTCACCTCATAGTTTGTATGATGGAGGTGTAAGGAGGTAGCAAGATCTATTGTTGCTCTGGTTATTCTTGGGAGAGTATGGGATGATTTTCTCCCATAATTTGCACTATGATTCAGTAGTGGTGGATGGAGACATCTATCACCAGGGTATGATCTGCTTGACTTGGGCTTCCAAGCACAAGAAGTAGGATTGGCATGCAACACATGGGGATTTTCTCTCTAGTGACACTGATTTCATGAGGACATACCGTGCTATCATAGAGAGATTCACTTGGGGAGGCATCAGAAATGAGATGCACCATCACACGAGGAGATGCATGGAATATTTGGAGGGACATAACTCTTTAATAGAGTTGACACAGCCACTTCCTTCCTCATTTGGGAAGAGAAGAGGTTCATCTATGAGCCACTTCACCAAATTGTTCAAGGTACATGGTAAGGATTGTGTTTATGTGCATCGTGATTCACTTACTATATGCTTGTATTTTATCATCCATGTATAGGTTATTGCTCCAAGATGGGACATTCTTTCTTATGGACCTCATGATCCATTTGGGGACATGAGCAGTGATGGTAATTACCACTCCCTAAGAGATGTTGGGGAGATGTTATCTTTTTCAGAGTATGCTCAATGTGCACCTCACATCATACACCTTCTCCAAGCATGTGAGAGGATTGGGGCAGCAAGCAAGTGGTTGGGAAACCACTCATCATATCCTATTCTGAGGAAATTTGGAGTAAAAATGCGCTGGTTTCACTTGAGGGATCATTATCATTTTCCAGTTTTATATATGGCAGCTAGTATAACTCTAATTATGATCCCATATGTTGATGATGTTCTTATCATTGTTGTGGGAATGGTTGGAGAGATGATACATGGATTGGATGTTCTTATTAGAGATGATATTCTCCACATTACTTATGTTTCACATTTCAGGGAGAGCATTAGACCATCCATGATCGCTACATTGGATCTCTTGTATCCTTATGGGATGAGCCACTTGGGCAACTTGAGCACTTGGAAGGTGCCTCTCATGAGCAGATGGGACGAGTTTTTCTATGAATTACCATTATGGAGGGTGATTCATTTTGTATGGATGATAGCTTGGATATTGGAGCTCCATATGGGAATGAAGGTTTCCCACACTTTTCAATTCTATCCTTGCAGTTTCTTGGGAACAAGCAACATTTGGGAGGGGAGGATTGTAATATTCCTAAATTAATTGGAATATTAAATTTTGTTTTTGCTTCTCAGTTTGATGAATAAGAGGGTATGGAGACCCATAAATATCCTTAGTAGGAATAAAATCACTACTAATGTGAATGGAGATCACCTTAGTAGCTTGATAAAGCACACTTATGTGTGAAAATGTATATTGGGTCAATTTTGACCAAATCAATAGCGTTGTCATGGAGGAGTGGCATTTAATGAGGGACAACGCAGTTTTGGTTGGAGACTCTTTGCATGGAAGTAGTGACTTAAATGAGTGGGGCCAAGGGTGAGGAAGCTCATCACTTATATAAGGAAGAGTATGGTAGCCATATGGATGGATGTTTTGAGATTATTATTTTTTATATGGTCTGTTTAGACTTGTTGCTCTCTTCAGTTGTTTAGCTAAGATTTCAAGTGTTGTTTAGCATAGGGTGTTCATGTTCGGGAATCCCACCTCTTTCCTTAAGAAGCCTCTTGGAAGAGTGTTCACTACATTTCCACATTTTGGCATCAAGCCAAGCTCTATCTTACTTATACAACGCAGTTTCTGTTGAGAGGTGTGCTGAGTTACAGGGTGCAGCAGTGGATAATTGCATTAGGTGTCTTCAGAGCTAGTTTTGCAGTGGAGGAAGGTTTCATTCCATTGGGAGGCCAGTAAAGAAGTCCCTTGGGCTTATTTGACAAATTTGGCATCAGGCCAAGGAGTATTTATCCCGTACAGCGCAGTTTCAGTCCAGATCTACGTTATTTCAAGGAGGAGTTGCAGGGGTGGTTGCAGTGTCTATTTTGGGAGGTGATTTCTTCAGTGGAGGAGACATTCTTTCATCCGAAGGATATATTGGAGAAGATCTGTAGGATTCTACATTAGCTTTATCCATATCTTCTCATTTCTATTGTTGCACATTGGCACATTGTGTGTATTTTCTGGAAACCCTCTTGGGTTATCTTGGGAAGGTGATATAGGGCCTAGATATGTATGTATAGCATCCATTGAGGCATATATCATTGTGTTTACATTTTTGTATGATTTCCAGATGTATTTATGCATGCTATGACTACACTGTAGCATCTCTCCAGCATTTTTTTTAGTAGCAGCAGCTCACTTTTTAGAGCGATTATTCATGGGAGGCTTGTTTATTCCTATTGTATGATTTGTGCCTTCATATATTATGTGTATTTGTTGTTGATTTGTTGAATAAAGTGGTTCCATATTGATCTCCTATGTTTATGCATTGATGTACATTGTTATTTCCAATTTTATGCACTATATTCCTGCTTTTCCCATTTGGGAATATTACATTTTCCAGCCTTATTTATATTCCTTTTTCCTTTTATGATTTTTCTTTAGTTAATTGCTCGGGGCTCAAATGACAAGAGCATGATGTGTAAGATATAGCATTGGATACCCCCTTTTTGGTGAGGTGATCCATTTCCCTCCAGGGTTTGGGACAATCATGGGTTCTTGAATGATAAAGGAGGCTCATATAGGGCCTATGGAAGTAGGGTGATGGCCATGGGTGTAATGTTCCCAAATCGCGACAGCTAGCAATCCATGGCTGGGAAACACATTTTCCAGAAATGGAGGCAGTAGGATTTGATACCAAGACCTAGATCCCTTAGATCAATGCATCTAAGACTGAAATCCAAGAGTTGGGACCAAAGAAATCCTTCTAGAGTGGTTAAACAGATCTCCCACCACTAGATATCCTCAGAAAGTGTCCGGTGAGGGACTGCCACAAATGTAAGCACGTGAAATGGAAAGACAGCGTTATTTTACAACCATGAGCACATGAAGATCTGATCAGCCAATAAATGATGTTATAGCAGCGGTAAGAGTGCATTATCTTGAGGAAACACCCTCTCAAGAAAGGTAATGCAAGCCCCAACAATACATGTACATGAATTTACAAAACGCTGCTACATAAATGAAACCCTTGGCTATGACAGCGCAGTATATTATGGATTACTACTGCAATATAATGTCAATACACGGATATAGAAATGATATAGCTCAAATACATTAGGGGGGAAAAGCTCTAACCCTTAGAGGCAATAAAACATCAATCCTCCAAGGGATTGGCTGAAATATGCAAAATGGCAAAAATGCCGGAGTTGTTGGGCAGCAGCTGCAACTCAAATCTGAAACTAAGTAGAGAAGGCTGAAGATGATGAACAATCTGAATTAGACCTCCTCCAATGGATCTCCTAAGTGGAAGGCTGATCCTTACACTTGAGATCTCACCCTCCAATCAATCTGCAAATCCTCACTATAGATACTCCATGAAAATAACGCAGTAACTAAGAGGGACTACGCAGTGAGTGAAGTAGAACACTATGGCCAAGTGCCAAGATCTGCAAATCAGCTCTCAAGATTCCAATCTGATCTCCCAAAGAAAGGAAAGACTCTCTCTCTGAAAAACAAGAGATGAAAGAGGTGTTTTGGAGTCTCCACTGCAACACCCTACAACACAGAGTTATGTTGCTGCAGCAATAACACTGTCCTGGAGGAGGATGCTTTGGCCTTGAGCAAGGAGATGTGGAAAATGAAGAACCAACCTTCAAGAGGCCTCTCAAGAAGGTGAGGAAATCCTAAATAGAAATTCCCCGGCAATTCTTGCTAAGCAGCAAAGAATGCGCAATGTCTGAATAGACATGAAATGAATAATCATAAGCATGAATAACAATGGCTCTCCTCCTCTCCATATATAGTAAGTGAAGGCTCTCTCTCCATGGGCCCCATCCATTAGGGCTTCCTCCATAAAGGAATATTCCCTCCTCTATCTCTGCGTTATCCCATGTAGTGTAGAAATTTGAATAATAGCTGAATTATTCACCGAGATTATCCTGATTACACACTATTTAAGCTTCATGCATAATACATAACCTCTTCTACAATTGATCATCAATTTGCGGAAATAGAAGCAATCGCATGCGCACATTAAAACATAATCAAGCACACATATAACACAATATGTAATGGGGAAAGCTTACAGCTGAAAACCCCCAACTATCTGTATATTATAATGATAGAGAACATGTAAAAATACATAGCACAAAGCTCCTCACAGCTCTCAGCACTATCTCACATGCTACACACAAACTAGCTCAGATATGAACAAGTCACAAGTTCAAATCTCTTCCACCTGTCTGCCGGCCTCTACTGCGCAATCCAAGATGAATAATGATGAGATCCAAGTTTGAATCCCACTGGATTGTACTGCGCAATCCTCATTGGAAATCTTAATCAATGTGTGCAAATCTCATGCACAGTTATAGTCACAACTGATAGTAGACTTACCCTTTCACCCACCTCTAACACTGGTCTCCACTGAACTGTCCATGCATTGTAGTTAACTGATGTATTATTTAGTTGATTTATGAGTTAATAATTAGTGAATTAATTAATAATTAATTCACACCACTCATCACTAGTGTATTAATCAGTTTGACTAAATACAACTAGTTCAACTAAGTTAAACCGAACACAACTCCATCAACTGTCTCATCAACTCCACCAAACTCTGCCACATGAGTTCTAACTGAAGTCAACCATGCAATAGCTCAACTAACCCTTAGGAAAAGCGTATTTCCTTCTGTCAGCTACATGTGCTACATCCAAGCATCAAACTGAAGTGCTCCAAGAGGATAAGATAATGTTTATAGTCCAAATATTATTAAGGGCTAATAATATTTGACTGATCTATTTTTAGACTGGCAGTCTAAAAATAGACTTCGCCCAATGTCTAAAAATAGAGGTCCATCTATTTTTACCAACTTGACCAATCATCCATAAATAGCATCCTGCAACTCATAGACCATGATCCATATGTCTAAAAATAGACTTTGCGACAAAAAATCACCTGTGTGGCCCCCACCTAGTTTAGGTGATCACTTTCCAACTAAGGTCAGGAAATATGTTTCAGGATGCCTCCTTCATTATTTCTTGTTGCCATCTTCAACATGTAGTGCTTTCCACCTCATACCCTATGCTGGCTGACTTGGTCAAACCTCTTTGCAAATGTCTCCTTTCACATATGAGGGTGTGAAATCTAGTTCCAAGGTTGATCCCTTTTCATACTAGAGGGATTTTATCCATGTTTTTATTGTATTTGGGCCTCCTTACCCATTTATTCAACTTATAAGTGAAATTGTCAAAATCTAATGTTCCAATTTATTGAAGGCAAAAATTAGGAACATTACAGTCCTCCCCTCCCAAATGTTGCTTGTCCTAAAGCAACTGCAAGGATAGAACTGGAAGGTCTCCACTCAAGGCATGGAGTTAGAAATTTAATGAGGAACATCTCCCTCATGTATATCCTCCATCCCCAAGCAATCATCCAAACAAAATGAGTCACCTCCCAACATGGTAACTCCTGAAAATCTGCTTCCACCTCAAGCTTCGGAAATGAAGGTGGGTTGAAATTTTGAACATGGTAAGCATCATAGCCTACCCCAAGCTATCCTCCTATCCACTTATGGTAAGTGTAGAGTGTGTGCTTATCCTGGGTTGCAAAATTATTGCCCTCAAATGGAAAAGTGAAGAACAATCCTCCAAAGAATGCTCCTCCAACAATGAAGAACAAGCTGGCCCAAAACAATCCGCTCATGATGAATAGGACAAGGTCATCATAGAGTGTCCCATTGCAAAGTTTGTTGCAAGTTATACATGATGATACATGATACAAACATGTCTCACAAAGATATAGTGCAATTTCATCCACTGATCTCAGAGAGGAACATGGCAAGTGACATACAAAATTCATCACATCTACTAAGGAATAGTAAATGGCTAAATATAACAACAATACAAGACCAAACACTTTCCCATGGCTGTACAATGGATGACTATAAAGTCCATGGTCCACCTCAAAAGAGAATACATATGTAGTAGTGGTGGCCATAGCTCTTCCCATGCTCCCATTAGAACATGTAGTGCAGAAAATGTGAGAATTCTTCCCACTCAAGGACACATCCAACTCATGTGTCTCCCTCATAATCATGCTTCTCATACAAATCTGATCCATATCAGCAAATGAAGTCATGATGAGCAATAAACTGAGGAAAATTCTGAAGGTTTCATGTGATGCAAGAGAGTACCAACAGCTTTCCCAGTAGTGGCAGCACAGTTTTACAAGCTGCTGCTTCACAAAATCACATGGCAAGTTGTTTTGTGTTACATAAATAGTTATGTATGTCATGATAGCTACTAATAAATAGATAATGGCTGAGTATATCAACTGATCATACATGAAAGAAAACACTTTCCCTAGGCTATATAAAATATGGCTGCCTCCATCATACAAATTGGCCCAATTTTGTCCATGGAGCCCAATGAAAAACTTGCCCCTTTGTGGAGAAATGCACTGAATATGAATGGTAAGAGCATCAAAATGTTGTGTTAGATAATACATGGATGCAAAAATAGTATTCTTACCATATGTTGAGAGCAAAATGATGCATGTGCATATGAATGATCTCTCCATAGTAGTATGGCACATTCCCAGGAAGAGAATTGAACCATATGTTGCATAAAGATCACCCTCCTCATACTTGGAAATCCAAGTCAAGATGATCATAGCAAGTGAGGTCATACCAATGTAATAGATGTCTCCATCCATTACTCCATCAATCTCACCTCCTCTTTTTCCTCCAAGTGCATCAAGTGTGAAGTGGTCCTGGGGAAATTCCATCAATAACCCCAAGCTCTCAAGTGACAGCGTTGTTGACCTCTACAAATGATCTTTGGCCAACTCATAGCTCCATTCTTTGACTTTCTTCTTGTCAAATATGTCTCCCATAATGCTGCAATACATAAGAAGTCCCTCCCAAGGTGGAAGTACCTCTCTATCATCAAAACCCAAAGAGATAATATCATCTCCTCCTCCTGCAACATCATACAAAGTGTGAGAGAAAATCTGCTCTTGCTCTCACAAGAACAAGCAAAGCAACAAAACATTTTGCTGCCTCCCCATACTTCCATCATACAACTCATGTGATGAAGACATAATGAATGATATGAGTATCACATCAACTCCATGCATCCATACTCTATACTACTCAATGATGCAATTATCCATCCTCCTACTCTTAGGAAGAGTGTTTTCCAAGTGATGGCCAAACTCTTTCAAGAGTAACCAGCACAGCCAAGCCTCCTGCTACCTGACATCATGAATTTGCAAGTAACCTCCCAGCTCCTTGCTTATCAACCACATCCATCATGAATTTGCAAGTAGCCTCTTCACCTTGGTACTTGTCCCAAGAGGGCTACCATCCTCCCAAATCAAACTTATGTTTTTGCACTTCATGGGATTTTGAAATGAAAACTTCTCAAGGATCAATGAGACCCTATCAAGACCCAAATATGTGGTAGGAAAAAACCTCCCATCATGATGTGTATGGCTCAAATAATGCCCAACACAAGCATGAGAGATGTTATCCATCGTAAGATGTCCTCCATCTTCTATCTACTCTTGTGAGAAAGGAAGAAAAGCATTGCACTTCATGGTATATTGAAGTGCACCTCCCATGAGATCTCTCCTTGGGACCTCCCTCTCATCAATAGTCTTCCAAAACCAATGAGGTCTTAGATCTGAAAGTAGAAGTTCCTCTTTGAGCTGAGAGGAGCTCATTGATAAAGTGTCATCTTGAAGGGAGAAAGGGTTTCTTACTTCGAGATGTCTACTATCAACCTTCAAAGCTTCAAACCCCAACCTCCAATGTGATATAAAATCCAACAAAGGCTCATGAATATGATGGTTTAGTTCCTCCTTGAAATTTTTCATGTTGCACAACGCAGTGCAACCAAGCTGCTCTATGGTAGCAATGGGATTTGACCCTTGGTCGTTCAAAAGAAAATCTCCACAATTTTCAACAAAATTTGCTGCAACAATAGATTGTGGAAATATTTTCATACCTTGATGTGCATTTGGAACTTCTTGTAAGGCTACAAGATTTCCCTCCTCCAAAGTGTTGGTTGCTCCAACTGTTGATATATGTGGCTACTCCTCCATGAGTGTGACAGCGTTATCACAAGGCTCCTCAAGTACTGGTGGTGTGGTCTCCCCTTCCTTTGCCCTTTCACCATCAAAGGTTTTGACCAACCCTTGGATGAACTTTGCAAAAAAATTCTCCCTTGCATGGCTCAAGTGGCTGCTCCACCAATCATAGGCTTCACCCTCCAAGTGCAGCGCTGATATTTCAACAGCTTCTTTCTCTACTACAGGATGTAGAAATAAAAATGCCACCAACTCTTTCACCCAAGTTCTTGCAGTAAATGACCCATCATAAATAGACAACAGAAATCTATTGCCTTTGATTCCCTTTCTGCTACATGGTCTCTTTTCTTCCTTCAGCTAGATGAAATGAGGAAAATCTAGAGTCTCTTGGAAGGCTCTATTTTGAGATCTATACTCAACAAGGTAATCACTCAGAATCTAATGATCCAAGTATCTTCCATGCTCAATGTCTTCTTCTTGATGAGAATAGGAAGTGCATTGTACTTCCTCTTCTTCTTCTTCAATCTTCTTGACCTCCTGGGAGAGGTTTCTTCTGGATCTGAAAATAGATGAGAAGAGACTCATCTTATTCAACATTCTGATCTTCTTGGGCTTAGACTCACAGGCTGAGCCAAGAAAGTTGCTCTGATGCCACTGTAATGTTCCCAAATTGGGACAGCTAGCAATCCATGGCTGGGAAACGCATTTTCCAGAAATGGAGGCAGCAGGATTTGATACCAAGACCTATATCCCTTAGATCAATGCATCTAAGACTAAAATCCAAGATTTGGGACGAAATAAATCCTTCTAGAGTGTTTAAACAGATCTCCCACCACTAGATATCCTCAAAAAGTGTCCGGTGAGGGACTGCCACAAATGTAAGCACATGAAATGGAAAGACGGCGTTATTTTACAACCATGAGCACATAAAGATATGATCAGCCAATAAATGATGTTATAGAATTAGGAAGAGTACAATATCTTGAGGAAACAACCTCTCAAGAAAGGCAATGCAAGCCTCAACAATACATGTACATGAATTGACAAAACACTGCTACATAAATGAAACCCTTGGTTATGACAGCGCAGTCTATTATGGAGTACTACTGCAATATAATGTCAATACATGGATATAGCAATGATATAGCTCAAATAAATTAGGGGAGAAAATCTCTAACCCTTAGAAGCAATAAAACATCAATCCTCCAAGGGATTGGCTGAAATATGCAAAATGGCAAAAATGTCGGAGTTGCTGGGCAGCAGCTGCAACTCAAATCTGGAACTAAGTAGAGAAGGCTAAAGATGATGAAAAACCTGAAGTATACCTCCTCCAATGGATCTCCTAAGTGGAAGGCTGATCCTTACACTTGAGATCTCACCCTCCAATCAATCTGCAAACCCTCACTGCAGATACTCCATGAAAATAACGTAGTCACTAAGAGGGACTACGCAGTGAGTGAAGTAGAACACTATGGCCAAGTGCCAAGATCTGCAAATTAGATCTCAAGCTTCCAATATGATCTCCAAAAGAAAGGAAAGACTCTCTCTCTCTGAAAAACAAGAGATGGAAGAGGTGTTGTGGAGTCTCCACTGCAACACCCTACAACACAGAGTTATGCTGCTGCAGCAATAACGTTGTCCTGGAGGAGGAGGATTTGGCCTTGAGCCAAGAGATGTGGAAAATGAAGAACCAACCTTCAAGAGGCCTCTCAAGAAGGTGAGGAAATCCTAAACAGAAATTCCCCGGCAATTCTTGCTAAACAGCAAAGAATGCAAAATGTCTGAATAGACATGAAATGAATAATCATAAGCATGAATAACAATGGCTCTCCTCCTCTCCATATATAGTAAGTGAAGGCTCTCTCTCCATGGGCCCCATCCATTAGGGTTTCCTCCATAAAGGAGTATTCCCTCCTCTATCTCTGCACTATCCCATGTAGTGCTTTCCACCTCATACCCTGCGCTGGTTGACTTGGTTAAACCTCTTTGCAAATGTCTCCTTTCACATATGAGGGTGTGAAATCTAGTTCCAAGGCTGATCCATTTTCATACTAGAGGTATTTTATCCATGTTTTTATTGTCTTTAGGCCTCCTTACCCATTTATTCAACTTATAAGTGAAATTATCAAAATCTAATGTTCTAATTTATTGAAGGAAAAAATTAGGAACATTACAATGGGTATGGGATAGAGCTCATGCATTGGATTTTTCCCATGTGCTAGATATGTTTGTCCTGACCATATTTTGCATCTTATGGTACATTTTCCTATTGAATGTGGTCATTTATACTTTTATATTGTCTTTTTAGTTACTTCAACCTATAAGGCATCATTCCAAGCCTAACACACAAGTGGGGAAAGGGAATGGGGACGCTAACCCTAAGTTGACCTGGTGAGGAAATGTTGGCCCAAGTGGGAGATATGATGAATGGGGATATATTGAATGGAAGGGGAGTGATATATGTGGATAATAGAGTGGGACCATGCAACCAAAGTTGGGTTTTCCCAAGTAGTACCACCCTAAAACCAAATGATCAGTAAATGAGATCCCACAAGACTAAAATCCAAGGGTAACATCCAAAAGAGGTTAAGGGGATAAAAGCACAAACTAAGTTCATTCTTTCCACTAAATCCCCCTGTTAATCCATGCCAAAAAATTTCCATGATAGGCAAACCCAATACTCATATACAAAACCACAGGACATACCTTTGGGTTCAAGAGGCCCACCTTAAAACATACGATCGATACGGATGGGAGAGGGACCACATGGCTAGCTTAGGTGGTAGAGAAATGGAACAGAAAGCTAGTTGATGGCTGTAAGGGGTTTTTGGCTACTGACTGAGGACCATCATGGAGAAAAAAACTCTCCTAGCGATATCACCCACGAAATGGTAGGTAACATCTGGCTCTAATTGGTAAGTGATCTCTTGAATATGTGGGTAAAGCTACTCAAATGAGAGGTCATGAGAACTCCAACAATCTCTTAGTCACTATAGACATGTTACCTACACATATAAACAACTAAACCCATGGGGAAACATTTTTTTCATGGTGTCTTATGATCACCCATGCTTAATGTCAGGCCATAAAATCAACAAGTAATAAAAATATGCAAATTTAATCTAAATTCAGCTAATCTACCATGAGAAAAATCATATGATATTAATTATAATGCAAATAATCAACATGAAATGCATTCTACTCTAACATGTATGTAGTACAATGTCAAGTATCAAGGAAAGGAGTGATGTGACTTAACTTGATTGGTTGAGGCCATAGTTCGTCGTTGATTCTAGCAATGTAATAATATTCATCCTCAACTTTCCCATGAATCTTGACGCACATCAAGTCTTTATCCACTAAGACCAAGTCTCGTACTTTATATTCTTTTTTAGGCTTCCACTTTTTTATTGGCTTGTGATTTGGCCATTTTAGGATATGGGCCTCTTGTGAAGGGAGAATGGGAGAAGGATTCTCAATGTCGCGTGCTTCATTGTATGGTTCAAGCTTAATCACATGAGAGAGGTAGGTGGGTTCCCTATAAAGGATAAAAGGGGTCCCATCAAATTGTGGGAAGTCATCATATGATAGATCCATTTGAACATGACCTCCAATGGTAGGCCCCCTTTTCCTAGATAATAACATCCCCCATACCTTAGTAATATCAATTGCAACAACACCCATGAGAAGGGATATGTCAGGGTTCCTAGACAAAGAAAACTTAAGGTACTTTTAGGAGTCCTTCCACCTCCAAAATCTTGAAGTTAAATGCACATACCTTCTTATATGTGCAAGTGATGCTAAGACCCAATTTCTTCATAACATTTAAGGGAATGATATTTGCGGAAGCCCCTGAGTCAAGCATGAAATTATGGAGATAAATATCATTGACAACCAAAGTTAGCATAAAAGTTTCATGTCTAGGGTTACAATCGGGAATATGAATGTTTTGCAAGTCTTTAGGTAATTATTCCTCTTCAAAACCCAGGGACTTCTTAATTTTTTTTTTTGTTTATGAAGTTTTGCAATCTCTTGTAGAGGAACAAATGCGGCTATCTTCCCGATAATAACATCCATGTCAAAGTTGATCCCTCCATGCTTTCCATTTTCTCTCTTCTTGATATTTACTCCATTTTCAAAAGCCTTTTCAGGCTCGGCTTTAGTTTGGGAATCATGTTTAGGGGGATCCTTGGAAAGGGCTTTCTCTTTAGGGGGATCTTTAGAAGGGACATTCTTAGGAGGGTCCTGCTTGAGAAGAGAGACATCTTTGTTTGGTTCCTTAGAGGTTGCGGGGTCTATGCTACTATCCCTTTATGAATATTGGACCCCTTTGAATCTTCCATTACCCTTATCAACATTAAGAATAGGTTCCTCTTTCTCATCTTTGTTTTTTACCTCACTAATAGGAGGATGAGTACATGAACCCCCAAGAAAAATGTTGAATACATCAGATTCTACGATATTAGCTTGCTCATTTATTTCATCATCATCACTCTCATCACTTTCAATTTTTTCATCTTCAGAAGATGAGTCTTGATCCACTACATTGGTTGGAGCCAAAGTGTTTGGGACTTGGGATAAGCTTGGCTTATCTTCTTCACTTTGATTTTTAGGAAAAAATTTCCCCTTTGAAATGAAGCTTAACTTTTGGGCCTTCTCCAATGTGGTGATTTTGTTCATAGCAATCTTATCCCATGAATGGAATTCTTCACTAATATTTTCGATCTTTTTGAGGATATTGAGAAGGGTTTCTTCATGTTGATCCTTTTATTTCTCCTTCTTAGCCTCATTTTTTGTTTTGGGGAGGTCATTGGCATCCATGCTTGATATATGAAGGTTTTCTTCAACTTACATTGCCATTTATTTAGCTTATCCAATGTGGATGGTTTCTTGTCTCTTAAGGCATAGGTTAGGTGTCCCCCTACGGATTTGAAAAACTTGTCAATGATGTTGGCATAGGAGGGTTTTATGTGATTAGGGATATCCCAGACAACCCTATCAAACTTTTGAATTAATTCCCAGATGTCTTCCCTTCCCCTCACTATTTAATATAACTTCTCAATGTTGAAGGTTCCTTGGGCATTGCAATACCACCTCTTCATGAATATGTCCTCATATTCATCACAATATTCAATGCACCCTAGGGGAATACTAAGGTACCATTCTCTAGCTTGTCCCTCGAGTGATAAAGAAAAGAGCACCATGATCCTATATTCATCAAAAATCATCCTAGGGGACATGTGCCAACAGAATTCCTCCATAAATTCACAAGAAATTGTAGTGGCATCTACTTTGATATTGTGTAACCATCGGTTGGACTTCTTAGGTAATGACTTGGGATCATCACTCTATTTCAAAGGAGAAAATACATTGACCAAATTTCTTTCACTTTTTGTCATCTTGCATTTGTCAGTGGTAGAACTAGTTTCCATCTCTAACATGGGATCACTTAATTTTTCAAACTCGAGGAGAAGGGTGGTT